>JAVYIG010010545.1:0-68226 GCA_035222895.1 Strongylocentrotus droebachiensis | reverse complement strand
TCTTGCTCTTCATTTTCACCTTATCACTACTCTCCTCCACCTCCACGCTGGACTCCACAATCTTTGGAATCCGTATTCTCTTGCCATTGGTGATACGGTCATCGAGCTCCTCCCTCGTCTCTATTGGGGATGCAGGATACAAAAGAATGGGAAAACAGTAATACACACATTGAATAGACTAAGGAGGTATGAGATGCAGTGCGAGGGAGCGGCGGTGAGGGGCTGATGTTGTAGGAATGTCCCGAATTTAAAACGTTGTAACTGCTATAGAATCTAGATCTAGAAGAAGTCTATAATGTACCCTACAAGGCTATAGAACTTCACAGGTTGATATTAATTATATATTATTATTTACAGTATAACACAGTAATTAGCTTTAAATTGATAGATATCTAGATGAACGATACCCTGTAGGAAAACGAGCCTCCGCTACATAGGCGGGAGGGGTGCTAGACCCCTCGTTAGCCCAGATTCTACGGGAGGAACACTACCGATACTTGCCCACCAAAAGAGCCAGAGCAACAGAAATTCTATTAGTTTCCACCATCTCTGACCTCCACCAGGGAGTCCCCGGGTCAAAGTTCAGTTTGCTGGACAAAACTTCCTCCTCCCAGAGATAGATGTTCCTGTCTGGAACCAGATGAGGAAACTGGTTGCAGATCTCCTGATGGGACATGCAATCGAGCAAGTGCTCCTGCACGCACTTCACCCAACCTACCTCGTTCTCCTTCAAAGCCAACATGAACATCCGGTCCAGTTGGCAGAGTACCTCCGCCCACAGAACCAACTGAGGAGCCATCTGGGTTATCAAACCCAGAAGCTTGCGGTCCTTGACTGCCTCCTCCACACCTATCCAGAGCCCCTGTGAATGTCACGCCCGTTCCAGGGGGCAGCGGCTCCGGGCCGCCATGGTGGTCCATCTGTAGGGAGGGAAAACTATTAGCATCACAGGCAGTGTAGCGGCGGTTCTACTAGCGGTTAACATGTATTACTTATTTCTTCAGAAGTTCTTTACGTAGACTCTCCTCCCCTTTGAGAGATTAAAAAAAATGATCTTCACAAAGTAAATTGTATGCTTTTACAAAGACAAATATTCAGATTTTAACCCAGTAATTAACAACTGATATATAAAGGGGTTCAACATCAATTTTTACAGAGCAGGATCAAACAAAGTGTTTCCACATTTTTAAGACAGTTACATTATTGCGGCATCTGGCAGTTAGATTTTCTTTGAGATTCTTATTTTTTTAACGAACACATGTTTTGATTAAGATAACCCTTGGATATCCTGTCCAAAGCCCCACAAATCTAAAAACATCATCAGTGACTGTAAAAAGCCCTCCTCTGTTTTGCATCTCCAGCCATGCCACTGCGTAAGACATAAATTATGGGGCCATTGTCCGTTTGTCATTTGTTGACCTCCAGGATTGTAGTATCGCCGCAAACTCCTTGGCAATTGTCTTCTGCTTGGATCTTTGATAATGCTTTCCTAGGGCTTTGTGATCAATGCAGGGAATTTTTTTTTTTACCAGGTTGTTTCAAGGATATACATTTTGAAACAGAACATACATGTAAATTGAAATTTGTTGAAAATTAATGCAGGCGTCACTCTGTGGCCTGGACCCCTCCTCCTCAGGTCATCACCTTTCTTCACCTGAGCCAATTATTTGTAACCTCAGGGTTTCACCATCACTTTATGTGCTTTACAAAAAACAAAGGCAAAGCATCACTCTTATCAGCAAATGTGTTAGTCCAGGCTTCACCCTTTGAATTATTTGCATAGGTGATGCTTCACTTTTGTCAGTTTTACATAGGTGAGGCTTCACTTGTGTCAGTTTTCCATAGGTGAGGCTTCACTTTTGTAAGTTTTCGGCCGGTCTGAAGCTTCACCACTGTTTCACCATACTGGCCATTTGCATAGTTCAAGCTTCACCACTGTTTCACCATATTGGCCATTACATATTTCAAGCTTCACGTTTTGAAATCAAGCTCCACCAATGTTTACTTATAATAGTAGACCATGACTGCAATGGTCTATAGTCATGATAGTAATTCCATACTGCTCAATAAGTACCAAGTCAACCAGGTTTCAATTCAAAGATACAGTAACATGTTTATTTTGTCAATCCAATGTTTCTACAGATATGTTGTTATGAAACTTAAAACGTTTATACAAAAGTTGTTTTAACTACAAGTCTTGTTTTCTAATACTAACTCTTGTTTCTAATACTAACTCTTGTAACTATAAACACTAACTCCTGTTACCTATTAAACTCTGTTACTTGGAAATGAAAGAAAATGTTCATTCCAGACAAATTTTAGGTTTGCGTTGTTAGATTTTGACATTGTGTTCATTAAAACTACACTATAAAAATAATGAAGTTGCACAAGTGCACATTTCTTTTTATACAGGCAGTACTGTCACATTATTTTTGTAGTGTAGATAAACCAAGCTAAAACTCATTTTTGGTCTGGTTTATAAAATGTTAGCTTATCAAATTTCCTATTCACAATAGCTTGGTTAGACCTCATTTGTTGTAGTTGAATTCAAGAAACTTTGGCCGGGTATTGTACGACCACCTGATGATGGACCACACAATTCAGCCTTGCCCATAACACACTAATTATAATTGGTCCGAAACTATTCAAGCAAAGCAAACCAAAAAAGAAGTTAACTCTTCATTACCTGAGAATTTATGAAATGAGAGCATTAATTATAGAGAGTAATATGCATGATCAAAGTGTACTCAATGCTTTGCTTACTTAGTCGTGGTCACTACTATGAATAAAACTTGATGGGGAAATTGTCCAGAAACAGTCAATAAGTCAACATACCAACATAATACAAAGTATAGAACTTTCCAGCTATCAAACACATTGTATGCATTTGTAAGACCATGTATACTTGACTGGCAAGCATCTCTCATTTCATATTTTAACTATGACATTGACAACACCTGAACAATTTCCCGATCAATTCATTCAATAGTGAACCTGTTGCATGCTATAAACTACATAAATCCAAGTCAAGACCTTCCAGAGTGGATGTCGTTACTGTGAGTTCAGCCAATAGGCGATCGTCAGAGGACTACATACATTAATCAGATGAAAAAACATGGATGGAATACACAGCTTAGAGGACTGCATTTGTATACAATACAGGATTCCGGCATTCTAGCATGAAGTTGGCCAGGTATACATGTAAGGCTTTTGGAATGAAAGCACCATAAACTGTCTAGCACACTCACATAAATAATATCCTGATAGAAAATGCAAAAAAACACAAAATTATTTTTTCGACTTCAGACTCATTTCGCTTGATCGCATATATGTGCTGCATAAAAAATCAGACACATTTGAAATAACATGTGCATTAAACTTTGACCTTATTCTGTTGTCACCGCAGGATCAATGGGATGATGTGAACACATTATGTGTCGGGTACGCCAGTCCCGACTTCTTATTCAGGGAGTACTTTATAATTATTACACAGTATAAATAATAATGTTTAGTATACTACTATATAAAATAAAATAATCGGGTATAAATAATCATATAATAAGTACATTACAATCTTGAGTAACTTGTAACCATTCATGAGGTAATACATGTAAGGCTTTTGGAATGAAAGCACCATCACTGTCTAGCACACATACTATATAATAAGCACCAATATGCAGGGAGCACTTTATAATTATTACACAGTATAAATAATGTTTAGTATACTACTATATAAAATAAAATAATCGGGTATAATAATCATATAAAATAAGTACATTACAATCTTGAGTAACTTGTAACCATTCATGAGGTAATACATGTAAGGCTTTTGGAATGAAAGCACCATCACTGTCTAGCACACATACTATATAATAAGCACCAATATGCAGGGAGTACTTTATAATTATTACACAGTATAAATAATAATGTTTAGTATACTACTATATAAAATAAAATAATCGGGTATAAATAATCACATAAAATAACTGTCTAGCACACACACACTATATATGTGGTGTGATCAAGCAAAATCAGTCTGAAGTCGGTCATATTCAATTTTCAGTTTCTTATTGGATTGTAACAAGCATTTGCAAAGCTACATTTTGCAGAAAATCCCATTGAAATTGAACAACCAGTTCAAAAGATATCAGCAAATAAAGAGTTTCCAAAACAAAAGGAAACAAAAGGAAATACTTCCTTTGTTTGGCTATATCTCAAAATCAATATTTCAGACTTCCGACTGATTTTGCTTGATCACATCACATATAAGCACCAATATAGTTACAAACAGCCAACTCTGAACATGCTGAATGCATTCATGAGGTTTACACGTAAAGCTTTGGAATGAAAGTACCATAACTCTGTCTAGCACACACACTATTGTCTCCACCTGAAAGTTTTCAGCAGTAATTTGTTAAAGGATCACACCTGGATAAGTATACACGTCTGTATCGAACAGGAAACATTCAATACTTTTTAGGCACAAAAAAAGCACAAAAAAAGTTTGTCTCAGCTTCTTTTGGCCAAAACATTCAAGATCTGACTTGCATTTGGTAGCCGGCTAATATGGTTCAAATGTTTTTATGTGACAAACAACATTTTCTGAGGTAACATTTTGTGTACAAACTGAACCCGACATAAAAAAAAATACAAAATTACCTACTTAATCATTTTCCCTATGGCAAAATCGGTCAGACATCTAAAGTGGATTTTTCTAAAATTTTCCCAATTTCTAAAGTGACATATTATGAAAATATGAACTGTTTTACGACACAAATCATACAAATAACAAGTTGCGATTGTTTTTGTGGCAATAAAATGTAAATCATAGCTTGAAGAGTGTTGTATGTCCATTTGTTTCTCTAAATGTATAGACCTACCAAATATACTAAAAAAAGCCAGAAGAGTACATGTCTAACACTTTTAATCACTTATAGTCAGGATTACATATTTGTGTGTATTTATAAGACTGCTGTCAATGGACCACACACATTTCTTTTTCATATTTTTAGGCATGACTGTATGGAAGACCGACTCTTATACAATATTGTATTCAACGAGCGTCATTCCTCCTGGCTGCTCTGGTAGCTGCAGCCTTTTCAGCTCCTCGTTTCCTGTCTTAGCCACTTGGCAAAGATGGTTCACTGTGTGTGACACCATCTTCTTGCTTATGCAGTAACGTGTTGAAAGTAGTACTTGTGTTTCTTCATCAGGTACAGCATCATCAAGATTGTCAGAAACTCTTCTTCTCTCCTCAAACACCTTTGCCAGTTGCTCACTTGCAAGATATGCACTTGGATCAGCTGCAATGCCATTTTCATAATTTTCGAGCAATTGATCCAAGTGCATAAAATGGCCGGAGCATGAGGGCTGACAAGTTGTGCAGTGTTCTGGTTGCCTTTCTGGGTCAGGCACAGGCCATGGGAAGAACATGATGGATGGTCCTCCAGGGTACCATAGGATAGATGATGGATCATCCCCTGGCCTGCTCTGTCAAACAGGATGAGGGCAATCCTGTTTAAAACAACAAACAAGTCTAAAAACATATTTGTTGTTTCCCACTGTGTGGTTGTCCATGATTGTCAGAATTTTGTCCATATATTGAAATCTCTCCAATTCATCAGGTGAAGTTTCTGTTAGTTTCCTTTTGGCCGTGTTAGATGATTTGAGGTATTTGGTCAAACCATTTCTTTGCTCCTGTATTTCTGATGCATCTGGGCCCAAGGCACATTTGAAGAGATGAATTTCCCCATCTTTGTATCTTGTTTTATCCACACGTTCTATATACACATCTCTGGCTGCATTTTGATTAGCCACCACAGTATCATGATCCACTTCCCCAGATATGTCTCTGGTATTCCCACACAATGTAGAGGGGATAAATAAATTGTTAGCACTCCTTGAAAGTTGCCCATTGAGGTGCTCCACTTCATTTAAAAATGATCCGCCACTATATCGAGTTGTGACAATTGTGGCCAATTTCTCTCGGTCTGTATGCCACTTGGTCCACATAAATCTCGTCTCATTATGTGCTGGATTCTCGTCCCCTCCTCCATCAACTCTGATGAAATCAATTTCTTTGTCTTTGTCAGTGTTTTCTGATGAAAAGAATACTGATTTGAATTCTGGTTTGGACCGAAGCATTTGCAAGTCGGAAAAGTGTTGTCCGGCATTCTTGGGATCCATTTTGTTGCACTTTACTATGCCAGCATAGCAATCATCGGATGTTTCACTCCCAGTGCAAAATATGACGACACTTGTAAAATGTTCTGCTCTTTATTTGTAAAATCCGTTCTGGTTGCAAGGTCCTCTTCTCCCCTGATTGTAATTGAGCGAAATTTACTTGATGTTGCCAATGTGTCTAATCGAAAACCCGCAGCATCATCGCGATTAATATAGGTTGCATTAGAGTTATCTTTCTTTTGAAGAATATTCAAAGATTTGTACAAAGAATTGGACCATTTCTCATCCGCATTCAGTTTAATGTCAAAACCTTTCCTTGCATGCTTGCTGACAATATTTGCCACTGATTTGTAGCGTGTCTTTGATAAATGTCTTGAGTTACGAGGTACACATAGTTGAACAAGTGCGCCATGAGAAATGTGCTCAGAGTACTCCTCTTGTAGTTGCTGACGTAATCGCTGAAAGGTTATCTTCTGGCCCACCTTCTTTCTCTCCCAAGTGAGCGATCCCGACGAGCGCCACTTGTCGGCTCCACACCTGAATCCCTTACTATTGTTTCAATCCTTTTGCCTATACTTGGATGTCTTTTCAACAGAGTAGATTTATTGGAAGTAGCACGCTTTAGAAGCTTTAGGGTGTCATATTTCTTTTTAATTTTTCTTCTGTATTTCTCTTTCAGTTGCCGCCGTTTTCTAATTGATTGTGGACTTTGTGGTACAGCACTACTTTGGTCTGGCTTGGATAGCATCACCTGATTAGCGTGCTCTTCAGAATCCATGATACTGTGATATGCGGCCTCAATTTCCTCTGCTTCAGTCAAAGCATTTTCAACTTGGTTTTTTGTTCTTTTGATGGTTTCCTATGCCATATAGGTGCTTTGCCTTTTTTGATGAGAGGTGGTTTGTGACTGCATATGTGATTAGTCGCCGATCTTTTTCTTTAGAAGCTAATTTTTTCAAGGTAGCTAGTTTTTCTCTACTGATTTCAGGGGCACATGTAGGACTCTCTCTGAACTTCCCCAACACTTGTACAAACAAGCTATAATTTGTTTTTTCATCTTTTTCCATGACATATATTGTTTGGCAGCCACTCTTTCCAAGAGTTACAAGAACAATGGGCATTTTTCCCAGTCTTTTTGAGGCAGTGTAAGCCTTGTATTTCAGGGTTGGATAGCATGCTTTCCACACAGCTGACAATTTTACTGGTTGATTTTGTAAGATATAAGATGCAGCATTAATATCAGCTGAGCAGAGTGAGCAATGAAGTCCCTCCTGGATAGGCCTATGGTGTGTTTTGCATACAGTATGTATTGCCTAACTTGTTCATATTCTTTCAAGCTAATGGTATTGTCAATCGGGGATACTTGTACACATTCATGTACTCGATTAGCTGGTTCTTTGATGTTGAGACTTTAGCTGATTCGCGCAAAAAAAGGTCCAGCTTACTCTGAAAATGCTCACCTAGTCATTGAACGGCATGAGGTTTGGCATTTTCACCACTCTGGCCATCATGTTTGGTAGCTCCACTATCATCATCAGGTTTGGTAAGCTCTCCACTTTCTTGATTACTCTGGGCATCATGTTTGGTAGCTTTGGTAAGCTCTCCACTTTCTTGATTACTCTGGGCATCATGTTTGGTAGCTTTGGTAAGCTCTCCACTTTCTTGATTACTCTGGGCATCATGTTTGGTAGCTTTGGTAAGCTCTCCACTTTCTTGATTACTCTGGGCATCATGTTTGGTAGCTCCACTATCATCATCAGGTTTGGTAAGCTCTCCACTTTCTTGATTACTCTGGGCATCATGTTTGGTAGCTCCACTATTATCGTCAGGTTTGGTAAGCTCTCCACTTTCTTGATTACTCTGGACATCATGTTTGGTAGCTCCACTATTATCATCATGTTTGGTAGCTCCACTTCCATCTGCCTGAACAAACTGCACATCGTCATCAGAGGGGATCTCTTTATCTTTTTTTCTTTGGATGTATTTAAGATCTCGCTTCGCCTTATGATCTCTTTTTTGCAGATCAATTATTTCTATCTTGCAGACGCGCTGCCTTTGCTGAAGGATTTTGATTTTGTCTCGTAGACTTCCTGCTTCCTCAAACTTCTCACAGCTTAACTTTCAGCTATTTGCATGTCTTTCTTTATGCCTTCTAATTCTTCCTCTAATTCTTGCATTCTCTCGCTTCTGGCTGTTTTTGTCCATCTTGCATTCAAGCCTTCACCTTGTATAGCCTTGGCTTTCTTGCTCACTGATTTCCCCTTAGCAAATACATACGTTTTGTTTACTACTTCCTTTCCCATTTTCAGAAGTTTACCTTTACCCCCCTTATCTGTTAGAATGAACGGATTTTTGGTCAAAATTTCAGTACATGCTTTGTTCACTGTGCTATTATATCTTGCATTTTTCCCATCTTCACGTAATATTTTTGCCTTTTTTTACAAAGTTTATGGTTTGTACTGAACCTCCTCCAAGAAACTCTCCAATAGTAGCTTGTCTCTGTGAAGTCGCAGCAGATCTCTTGAGATGTCTCTTCTCCAGAGGGCTTGTGTGAGTTGCAGCCTGAGTTGTGATTATCTCTGGTTCATCTATCAATCAGAATAAAAGTCAAATTCAAGATGCAATTAGAACAAGTAGATTAGTTAATTATGGCTATTATAGTATGTCCCCCCCCCCCCCCTCTCACTATCAGAAAACAAGAGTCTGTGCGAGAGATACACTTTGACCTTGGTTTGTCACCTTCAACCAAACAACATAATGAAAGCTCCTGTATTCCATCTATGACTTTAAGTTTGGTTCCAAATGAGCCCAATTTCATGTTTTCAAATAGTCCGACCATCATGGCAGGTACTATCTATGCCCACACACCAGAGGCGGGTAGGTTACATTTGCGTTGAGTGGGCAACTTTTAAAAAGTACACGCCCTGTTAGCTTGAAGAATTTTTCAGCAATGTATGTACTTGTTGGGCTGTTTAATACATTCTGTTATTTGTAACCCGCCTAGCTGGCTGGTTGGCAACAACAACAAAAATACACCCCTGCCAATCATGATACAAATTGTCCATGCCAGCAGTGAAAAGGTATTTGTGTATGCGCGTACACGGCCTGAACAAAATATTTGTTTCCCGGCAGGCAAGCCACATTTCCCATAATTTACAAAGTCTTTTTATGAAGAAAAAGGGCGCAATTTCCCTCCAGAATCCAAAAATTCCTGGTGGTGAGCCTACTAAACTGCCCATGTTTACCCACCATGTGCGCGTATATGATAATACAACCATGTTTATCAGAGATATCAATGCACAGCTTGAGTTGAATAATATGAGAAGCTTCCTTTCGATATAGGCCTCATTAATACAGTTTATGAATAGATGTCAACTTACTTGTCTCAGCTTGCAGTGTCAGAGTCAGAGTCCACTGATGATGTACTGGTAGTAGGTGTAGAGGGCACATACTTTGATGATGTACTGGTAGTAGGTGTAGAGGGCACAGACTTTGATGATGTACTGGTAGTAGGTGTAGAGGGCACAGACTTTAATAAGTGGCTTGATGGTGTACTGGCAGTTGAGAACACCAATGACCTTCTTGATGATGTACTGGTAGAAGACGACAATGAGACCACGTCATCTTCACCTTCAGCTGGGAACATAATCAGGATAGACTATCAATACAAGCAGTGTATCTATACAGTCATACTGGTTATCTGAGGGGACCATTTTACATATTTTTGAAATGCAATGATGAAATTAATTGACAAGAACATTTTTTTCCAATCATAAAAGGTCTGATTAATATCCTTTAAAAAGCACAGGAAAAGCTTTTAATACTTTACCTTGATTTTAATAACTAGAGGGTTGTACCATGGGGTAATAGGTGAAGATTTTTTTTAAAATTTGACTGAAGAATAAAACTTGAGGGTTGATATTTCTATTAACTTTGAAATCAGGTTTGACCTGCTGTTTGATATATCCATAGCCCTACAGCAGTACTTGTATCACAATTCCATAAAAAGGAACTCATTGATGGTAAGATCTATTAAATAATCAGTAATTTTTGGTTTATATGTGACCATCCACCACATATGGGCAGTAAAGTCGGCACTATTATAGTGGGATATTGTCCAATCAGCTACCTCAAAAAATAATAAACAACAAAGGCATTTCATGGACCTATTCCTGCAAGCTATTCCTGAGTTAGACTTGTATCTATTAGACTTGATGACTGAATAAAGCTGTGTAATCCTATCATGCCTCACGTAAGATTTCATGCTAGGCTAATTCTGTGAGGTCTTACATGAAGGTTGAAGGTAGAACCAGAATCTGGATGGGTAACATCTCAAAATGCCAAAGCCGACTTGACAGCCCATTTGTGGCAGATGGGTCACCTCACAAAATACAAAATCTACTTACATGTATCTGTTATTTGATGGTCATAGGATGGCACTTCTTCATCATTGAAAACAAAGTGTACTGGTTCCGATTCTTGCAGGAAGGCAAACAATTCGTCGTCATCTACATCTGTACCGTCAGACAATCTCAGGCACTTGAAATGCTCTCTTGCCTTTTGCAGCTTAGCAAGACCTGAAAATGGGAATTTATTATATATCATTTAATCTTTAAAGTTAAAAAATATCTATTTCTGAAAATATATTGCTGACTGTACATTGTATTATACCATTTGTTTTGGCAAGGAAAACTAATACACATTGCATTTGGAATTATAACATGCCACAAAATGAAAAATTCTGTTCACCTGATGCATGTAAGTAAACAATGAGAGTAAACAGCCAAAGCATGTAACAAATCTACTTTTTAACATTTAGTTTGTTGTAATGTGCTCGCTATAAATTACAGGACAAGTGTTAAGGTTGTAAGGTACTTCCCTTACCTTTCTCTATCAACTCATCCAATGATTTTGCCAATACAAGTTTCTTGTCCTCTGCATGCCATACTTTGAACATACGGGGTGCCGGTGCTGATGCTGCCATTCTCGAACAAAATGTGATTAAATGTGACTATAGCCTGTATAAAGTAAATAAAGATCATGATTGATAAATAAAAGCAGGAAACTATATGTATATACAGCAATTTATTACAAGTATTATAGTTGGACAGGACTCTTGAAAGTTTAGTGTGTATTGGCCTAGAGATGAATTTCTTTTGCCATAATGCCAAGTTTTTTTCACAAACAATTTGGGATTGGGAAGCTCCTTCCTAGAAAATCTTGGTGTTTGGGTATTTGGAGAGAATTTGTGTAGCTGAGAAAATGAGATTTTGATATCAAAATGTTCAGAAAAATTAGCATTTTCCAATAAGCACAAAGAAAGACTCAACTCCATTAGCACCACCTTTTTAATAAATGACCAGTGACACATAGACTAACCCCATTGATGCCCATGCACAAAAAAGAACACTTAGTCAAAATGGAGTTACTTCTTTGTTAGGCCAAAAAAAAATTGGTTTGTTTGCCCAAACAAGGAAATGAAAAAAGTGGGTCGGTAGGTCAATATTTTTTCTTCTCCCTACAGACACTTTGAGAAGAAAACATGATAGAATTTCTCTTCTGTACATCTGTAAACACATTATCTTTATTATAAAAACACACAATGTGAAGGTTGAAATCTCATTGAAAGCACAATAAACTGTTTACATAAAGTTCTTAAATCTGAGATTTAATAAAATAAAATTTAAATACAACTTGTCTTGCTAGGATCTTAAATGTACACCTTTATGATGTTTAAAAGAAAGGATATTGGTGGAAATAAAGTCTAGGACAGTTTTTTTATATTAATTTTGCAATTAGAACACATATTTCCACTTATTAAAAAAAAAAAAATCTTGAAAAAAAAAAAAAAAAGTGCAAGGGGTTTTGAGAATTTATGGGTCGGTCGGGTTTGGGCAAACAAACCATTTTATTTTTGGCCTTACGCTGACCCCTCCGATGTGGCACTAGCATAAATTGTTGTAAAGGAGCCAAAAACACTGAGAACCACAATTAAAAATGATATCAGGAACTGACCACAAGGTTGAACTTTTACTTTTGTAGTGCAGTACATACATCATCTAGCTAGTACTGGTAGGACCAGGTATGACTCTGACCAAGTTTGGTCGAGATGTAAAAAACAAAAAACAATATCACAATTTTATTTTTAATAATTATGAAAGTCTAAAAGACGATTTAATAAAATAAAAATTGTACCCTCCACGCAAGTTCCAAAGATGTTTAAATTTGTGGAGGCCTACGCCGCTACGGCCTACGCAGATACGGCCTACTAGAAATAAATATGAACACCAATTATATTAATTGGGGGGGGGGGGGATGGAAGTTTTACTATAAAAAAAAAAAAATGAACCACCTGATGGGTAAAAAATAAAATTGACCTACCTGAGTAAAAAAAAAGAAAAATATGCCCAGCCGATGAGGACAATTACAACAGAACATTGTTGTAATGTCAATGAACCTAGTAAAATAGCCCTGTTGTTACTGTTGACTTGTTGTTGTTGTGAATTAGAACACAGTATAGTAATTCCACTGGATTATTATTATGAATGAATAATAATCAATATTACTACAGTCAACAATGTCAATTTAATTGGTTTGATCAGAGAAGATGCTTCTCTGGTTTGATACATACTAGTGCTGTAATATCACGGATATCTCCAATTCCGTTTAACCGCCAGTCAAAACCGGACGGTTTTCGGTTAAACGAATGGGGGCCTGCTGCCGAGGAAACTGCGAAGGTTTTTATAGAACGGACAACTCGTCCTGTCTCTCCCACTTCTGTTATTGTAACGATTGGTCTCATTATAGCTCTTCGTCAGAGCTCTAATTTTGTTCTTTATCTGAGCCCACGTCCGGGAATATCCGGCCGTTTTCATACTGTCACTCATCTCTTTAAACCCCTTTTCCCACGTTTGGAAGGACGCTTAGAAGTCTGGTGGAGGAGCTCTCCCTACCTCCACATTGCTATCAAAAACTTCACCTCACCATCACTCCAATGGGAATTGTTCACTTCCATGGTGAAAATATTAATCAAACAAAACACTCAAATACTACTAGACATTACCATATAAATATCAGACGGGAATAACGATTGAATAAAAGATGAGTGAACGGAATTGGAACGAACGGAGCTGAGTGAACGGATAGCGCGATGATGGAAATGCTATAAATACCAGACGGGAAGAACGTGGTCTCATAACTTTTCGTCAATGCTCAAATTTTATTTATTTGAGCCCACGTCCTAGAATATCCGCCGTTTTCATCCTTTCGCTCATCTCCTTGGAATGTTTCGGGCTTGGCACCGCAACGTTTTTTCCCCACGTTTTGACGGACATTTTGAACTCTGGTGGAGTAGCTCTCCTTGCCTCCACATAAAGATGAAAAATTTTACCTCACCATCACTCCAATGTGAATTGTTCACTTCCATGGTGAAAATATTAAGTTAAAGTACAAAAACACACAAAATACTACTACACCGATTGAATAAAAGGATGAGTGAACAGAGTGAACAGATAACGCGATGATCGAATTGCTATAAATACTGGCCGGGAAGAACATGGTTTAAAAGATTGCAGGTAACAATCCGGAAGTGCCAAAATTTATGTGACCTTACCAGTTGCAAAGTTTCTTGGTATTTGGTGTGTATTTTCTCAGCATACTTGATGATGGCATCAGCAAAATTTGGCCATGTCTACAGTAGCCACCTTGTTCTGCAACTCTTTCATGGTATGAAGAAGTCTTGGTAGATCTGCACATATAAAATTATAATTTACTCTAGGATAAAGGTCTACAACTTGAATATCAATAGAGAAATATAAGTACACGCTTTAATTCAGAAGGAAGATGTTAAAAAAGGGCTAGAAAGTCAAGTTTACACTTGACAAATGTTAAAATAAAATTATTGGGAATGTCTGTGTCACAAAACAGTTTAAAAACTCTGTCTTAAGCCAATTACAACCTAACATCAATGGAAAGCTTATAGTAGACAAAAATGTAAATACACAAAATACACACACTCAGCCGCTTCCTCCCAAATAGTGCAACCCAACTTGAAAGAGCCGCTATTTTTATGAGGTCGGCATTCAATGCAGACCCAACAGCTCACAAGATTACTCAGCCAGCTAATAAACTGTGTTCTGCATAAATTGTGTACGTACAAACAACTGTTTCTGAATGCAATAGTGGATTTTCCTAATTGTTTAAAGGTTACAACAGTTTTGAGAAGTTTTTATTCGCAAGTTTGAGGAATTGGCTTTTCCAAATATTCAAGAAGGCGACCAAGATGGCTTCTACGTGCAAGCACATGTCTTCTGTTCATAATGTTCTGTTCATAATAATCCTCCAGGAAAGTGGATATGTAGTCTGCAAGCTGGGTGATGCTGAAGGCTTTTGTGCGCTCAAGGATCTTATCTTTCAGCACACGTATGGCCGCTTCACAGAAGTTGTTGTTCCCTCTCACTCGTTGTTCCTGGCGACAAGCGATTGCCCATTTCTCCTGTTTTAAATGAAAAACAATGTCATCAAAAGATCAAACCATACACACCAAGTCCAGCTCACTCAGCATGTACGTGTTACTACACAAAGGACTACCCGCGAGAGGTAACCATCATGCACGTAACCCTATAGATGGGACTGCACTTTGGCTTATGCGAACATTTCGCAATTGGTCGTCGATGACATTTACCTTCTATACGAACATATCCTGTTTGTAAACGCAAATTTGTCCTACCTGGGATGGTTTCCGAACACTACGGCCGACGTCACTTCCAGGGATGCGATCATCGGTACACGCTGTACTGGCGTTTGAATCTGCATAGCTACTGTGGTCTGACTTTTATTCACTGGGATTTCAAGAAGACAGAATTATGAATGATAAACAATTTTATGTGCGCTTAAATTATCTTTTATAAGAACTTAGATAAGGGGTTATTAACACTTAACTGCGGTAATTGCCGATTGGGACAAGTTTGTAAACAAAACCGCCATAGAACTGTAATTTATCTAGGAGGTAAAAAGATAAACGATACAATTCTGCAAATACAACTTTTTCTTACCTGGGATGGTTTCCGGAAACCAAAATCTCAAAGATTAATGTCACTGTCAAACATTAATTGTGGTTGATAGATTAATTTGATGACCAGATCAATATTTTTTTAGAACTGACCTTATTATGTTCAGATTCAAATGCCCATGAATGCGGACATGCATGCATGGTTTCATTTACGAAAGTATTGGCCTGGCCTCTAGACAGAAATATGAAAAATAATGCAATATTTTCAGCCTAATTTGCATATTAAAACAAGGTTTAACTACTGAATGCGATAATAATGAGTTAGAACAACTCTTCTTCAAATTGACATTTCAATCATTTCATTTGCTGGTTTCTAAAGCGAGATTTTACAGTTTTGCTAAGTCTCTTTTGTAGCGGTTTAGAGTAAACAAGTTTTTTACTTTATGCAAATTAGGCTTTAAGGACTAAAGCTTTTGCACCGTTAATTGTATCCTGGCCCCGTGCCTGTTACCATGAAGTATTTCCCGGCCTTCAACTTCAAAAGCGTGCTGTACTGTTCGTCAAAGGACGCGCTGCATGTCAGGTCCGTGACCCTGTCTCTGTTTTTGCCAATGACTGCTAGTCTAACAAACTTATAAACGTTATTTGGCAGGTTACTAGAAGTATCTCTCCAGCTTCAACAACGTAGAAGTTCAAAACAAGTGACAAACTTCCCGCCATGGTTGATTATTTCTGAGACGAAACATATTGAATAAATACTTATATAGGTACCACAGATTTATTCAAGTGGCATTCAGAATGCCACCAGAATGCCCCCCTCAGAACACATTGTTCTCTTAGGCCATTAAAAATAAAAATCATGTTTAAATCATCACCGCCTGCTTCCTTTTTTTTCAGGCCGTCTGCTTTTGTCCCCCCGTTTTTCCCCCCATTTTGAAATAAAAGAAATATGCTGCTTCAATGATCATATCGTATTCATGAATTCGTGAATGTTTAGTGCAGTCCAGTTTTAAAAAAGATTTTAAAAAGAAAGAAAAATGCTGGCGGCCATCTTTTAAAAAATCTGACAATCCCCCCTACACCAAAAGCTGTGGTAAAGGCCTGAGAAGGAAAAAAACAGGCAGAGAGAGAGAAAAACTAACTAAAACACCAAAAAGTGGTAAAAAAACAAATTTTCGCCAGTTCCCTTTCCCCTTTTTAATGTAAATGGACAAGAACGACCCAACCAAAATAAAAATATACCAAAAGGAAAACTTTCGGGTGCTATTTATCTGGTATCTTCTGTTCCAGGGAAAAAAAATCTACAACAGAGTTAAACCGAACAATCAACCAAGATAAACAACCAATCAAAAGCAATTCAATTTATAAATCCACCAGAACACCATCACAATTAATACAAACTCCAAACACAGTAAAAAACTGATAATATTTCTTATAAAATGTGGATGACCTTAGATAATTAAAGAAGACTTAAACATTGGTTTACCAGGGCCCCGTTGCAGAAAGAGATACAATCTATTGTAAGTTGGCATTGCACTCGCAGACTCACCATTTTCGATGAACGTTGTGGTATTTCCGTCGAACGGCAAAATTTTCCGCACCTTCCTGTCTCCGGAGGTGACTCTAACTAGTATCATGACCTTTTCTAGCTGGTGGGCACCACTTTCTTAATCAAAAACAAATCTGCTTCTCTAATAAACTGATGGCATTTAATGCACGTGTAGTCTACGTGTGTAAATCATACGGCGCTGCGGAGCTAGCTGCATGTGCACATATATGCCGAGACTAGACGGGGCAATTAAGCGCGCATACACTTTGTGAAAACTTATTCGACCAATTAACCGCCTTAAACAAAATCATGTGATGATACTTTCAACACCGAGCATAAAACTACACCATGTTACTTAACACCCAGTAATTTTTAATGCATGCTTATATCTGACCGGTGTTAAAAATAACACCACTGAGACAACACACTTTTATAATCAACACCAATGGTGTCAACAAAATTCAATACCATACTGGTGTAAGAATTTCTACACCCTGGTTTTTGCAGTGGGGTTATTATGCAAATTCAAGTTCAAGTTCAACTTTTCTTTTTACAAGTCTCCAATAAAAACATACCTGCGTCGATAAACACATTCAAAAGGGGGAAAAAACATACCTGCTACTGCTAGGGAATTAAACAGGAAACATTTTATTTTCTCTTTATCAATTTACAATATTTTCCTAATTTTCTCTGTCCTCATTCTTACCCACTCTTGAGGTCCCGTGAATTATGTCTAGGCTCAGTGAACCGATGCTGCCTGGTCCTTCCTGATCATCAAGAACCTCTTGGACATGTTCAATTACCTTGTGCAGGTAATTTGGCCACGCAGCATAACTAAAGTTCTTGATTAGCTTCTCCCCCATGATCACTGTCGTCGCCTTATAAGTAGAGATGTCTTCATGACTGGGCTTCCGTTTCTCTGTAGACCTTCCTTAGAGCGCGAAAGTCTTGTAATATTGATTGCAGAAGCTCTTTTCTGTCCTCGCTGGTAACAAGCTCTAAAAAACTCGTTGTTTGGGTGAAACAATTCCCTCGCATAATTCCCTGGCATCATGAGGCTTTTTCCTTGTGAAACCTGGCATAGCAATTCCATTTCTTGGTACAGCACAAATACCTATCACATTTTTCACACTTGGTGTCACTCTTGAAAGCATTTTTCCCCATTCCTTCCTCATAACACACTTTACATGTTCTTCTTTCTTTAGTTACTTCTGGAAGATGATACTCTTCCTCCTCCACACTCATACTTTCGACATGGCTAGGATGTTTAGACAAAGCATACAAAGGTACAAGCTGATCTGATTTTATACCCCCTAACTGTTGACACAGCTCTTCGCGAAACTGTCTCTGACCATAATGAGCCGGTTTAGCTATATTATACACATCTTTCCACTGAATGAACAAAACATATGCATTCACAATTGAAATATCAACGAAGTGAAAAAAAGGGTTTTACAATACTTATTAAAAAAAGAAAAGTATCATGCATTAATAGGTATTAATGCATGAGCAAAGCATATGCAAAGTGGAAAGAATTTCTTATTTTACACAGCACTTTACACAATGGTAATCATTGGAAATTCAATCTTCACTGGTAAACATAATTACTTACCAGGTAAAATAAACCAGATTAGTGTTTAACAGAAGTCTACAGTCTTTTTACCTGCAGCCTTTCTTTTGCTTCAAACTGTTGCAAATGTAATCTTTGATATTACGCCAGGTTCTTTTATGCAAGATGGGCTCCTCTTTTAAGCACTGCTCAATTTGTGATTTACCAGGAAGAGTGTTGGTCAAAAGAAGTCGATGGAAGTGACGTTGTACTACTGCTTTTTCACCTGGACTCCATTGCTTCCATTTCTTGATATTCCGATTCTTCGTCTTAGGTGGGTGTTTTCTCTTTGTATCTCTCTCTGGAGTCCCCAAAGACTCTGCATCCAGACACAGAGAATGTGACTCACTTATGGCATCCTCTGCATCTGACACCACATCCGCCTCGAAGTCATCATTGCCAAGCTCTAACAAAAACAAAAACAAATTAACAATTGCATCAAAAAGACTAGCAAACAAGTACTCATTTTCTGGGTTGACTCCTGCTTGCTGTCGGTTATCAACTAGAGCAGAAATCCATTCCTCCATCTCAGATGTTAGTAGGGCAGGGACCGATCTGCCTCTTTTCCCAACAAGCTCCACCCGAGACAGCTTCTTGCACAGTTCCTTTTCAAGTTTGGAAAGGGACTTGACAACGGTTGAATCTGGTATTCCATCCATTTTCTTGTAGTCACTAAGCTTCATCTTGGACATCTCCCCAGTCCTTCTATTGAACATGGTAACTTGGGCTAGAGTTACTTCATTCAAGTCATTTCATGCTTCTGAATCACTCATATCTTCAGCCAGTCTGTGATAACTTCTTCTTCCCCTTTCCTTCAAGAAGTTAGTAAGATGAACAACATCCTCTGTGAGAGGGAGAAGCTCAACGCGATTCCTTTTCTGTTCATGTAGCGTTCTGAGGGCATTGGAGGAAATAAAGCATGGCCAATCACTTGTGCAACACTCACTGAATTTCTTTGCATTGTGGTACATATTGTCATCTCCACTTTCGGATCCCTTGCCTTGTTGTACCCTTGTAGAAAAAAAACATGGCTCCATGGTACGGTAAAACCATGGTCAAACCATGGTTTTACCGTACCATGGATCCATTGTAAACCATGAAATAACAGGAGTAAATTGGAACAGACATATTATGGTTTTACCATGGATTTTCCATGGTTAAACTGTGGTTTTTCCATGTTTTTACCACGGTAAAACCAAGGTGTTACCACAGTGAAACCGCAAAGTGAACCATGGTAAGACCACGGCAAAACCATTGTAAAACTACGGTAAAACCATGG
This sequence comes from Strongylocentrotus droebachiensis, assembly GCA_035222895.1. NCBI lineage: Eukaryota > Metazoa > Echinodermata > Echinoidea > Camarodonta > Strongylocentrotidae > Strongylocentrotus > Strongylocentrotus droebachiensis. The sequence goes on along the minus strand of JAVYIG010010545.1, from coordinate 48,596 downwards.
TTTCACCATGGTTTTACGGTACGAACCATGGTAAATCCAAAATGAAACCATGGAATGACCACGGCAAAACTACGGTAAAACCATGGTTTTACCATAATATGTCTGTTCCAATTTACTCCTGTTATTTCATGGTTTACAATGGATCCATGGTATGACCACAGCAAAACCATGGTAAAACTACAGTAAAACCATGGTTTTACCATAATATGTCTGTTCCAATTTACTCCTGTTATTTCATGGTTTACAATGGATCCATGGTACAGTAAAACCATGGTTTAACCATGGTTTCACCATGGTTTCACCTTGGTTTCACCTTGGTTTCACCATGGTATGACCAAGGCAAAACCATGGTAATACTACGGTAAAACCATGGTTTAACCATAATATGTCTGTCCTAATTTACTCCTGTTATTTCATGGTTTACAATGGATCCACGGTACAGTAAAACCATGGTTTAACCATGGTTTCACCATGGTATTACAGTACACCATGGTATTACAGTTTCACCATGGTATTACAGTACAGACCATGGTAAATCCAAAGTGAAACCATGGTAAAACCATGATATGTCTGTTCCGATTTACCACCTTGATAACATGGTACTACAATGGATCCATGGTACAGTCAAACAATGGTATTACCATGTTTTCTCCGTCGTTTAACCATAATTTCACCATGGCTTTTAGGTACAAACCATGGTGAATCCAAGGTGAAACTTCTGAAATGTAAATCATTTATAGAAAAGAGAAGCTATTTTAAATGTGTAAGAAATACATAATATATGTTTGATATCAATGATGGGAGACACAATGAATGACCTGCCAAAAGAAATGGAAAATTGTGTTGAAAAAGATGAATACTTTTAATAAAATATATGTCACACACGTTTTAGAGTAATACATGTAAATGTGTTTAAACATCCTAGTCTTTAGACGTAAAGTGGCAAGACTTTATGCATGTTCAAATAAATATTTGTAATAAACTGTCTTACCGGTACACATAAAAAGTTAATTAGTAAACTGTAAACAGCACACACTTAGCAAGCTTATATGTATGAGGTATAGGCTAATGAGGAATAAAAAGGAAAGACTAAAATATTTCAATTAAGAGTACCATTACACTGACCATAACACCATAAAGCTGTCAGTAATAAGAACAAATATGGCAAGGTATCCTGAGTATGCAAGATTTTTTTTTTTTTTCCTGAGGTGAGGTCCTATTGCATATATGTGACCCGGCACCACAAAACCACCAAAAAGTCGCAACAAATTATTTTCCTGATTTCATCTGATTATGAAAGAAGAAGTTCTCCTCATTAAAATGGTATATTACTTGTCCAAATTGAAGCTTTCTAACCCTTTCAATTTAGTGAATGAAAAGAGCTGGTGAGGGAGGTTACTGGTATTAAATTGTGAGAAAGAGAGCTTTAAAGTTTGGGGCTATTCAAGCATGCGGAGCAAGCAAACCACAGGGAAATCAATATAAGGGTGAATCAAAAGGCCATAGCAACCACTATGAAGAGATTTTCAGATTAGGCTGAAATTTGGCCTGATGGTCAAACATAGTCTGTTCATTATGTTTCTGAGGTTTCAATGTGTGGACTTAAGTCTTTCAAAAGTTATTATGTTGTAAATGTATAGAGTTGTAATTGGACAGATTAAGTGAACTGCAACATAGTGCCGAGACACCTGCACTAGACAATGCCTATTCATGGTGGACCCGGAGTCTTTTTGTTCCCCCTTACATAACACTGCTTGTCACCTATCTTGTTTTGTATACATCTGGGCAATTATTTGTAACCACATTATCAGGAATTCTCTCGTCGCTGTCTTGCCCGAAGTGTTCAGTAAGCAAAGCTGTAAGGTAGGCCTGATCCCCCGCAGCTAGCCCCCGCATCATCGCTTCGTTGACCGCCCGAGCTACCCGGGCATCTGCGTTGGTGCACCCCGGTACCATCCCACAGCTCTGCTCACGTACAAAACCTGGCTTTGTAACGACGTTGTAGACTTTTTCGCAACTTGTACTCTCAAATGTATAAAATATAATAAAGTTCTTACTCTTGATCAACAAATTCTGGATATGTGATGTACAATCAAGCTACTCGAAGTCGTTAACGGAGAATATAAGACGAACGCAAATCTGGAACTCGGATGTGAAAGCAGATACAAACAAAAATGGCGCGCCGCACTGATTGCTATAACGGACCAATCACAGCCCGCGTAGCACGACCCGTTAGCAACGACCGACCATTTCCGGACTACGATAATTTCGCTCGGGAAAAGTGATCAAATTTTGGAAGAGACCGAAGGCTGTGCGAAAAAAACTGGTCTAGAAAAACCGTTTAAAACACATCTTCTACTATGTTTTAGACTTCCAAATTTTGATACTAGGTACAGAAAAGACCACTCTTTCAGAAAATGCAAAAAAACAAAAATCTATTTTTTTCACCTAAATTTACATTTTAGCTGATTACGGAGAATCGCTGGTTGCGACTTTTTGTTGGTTTTGTGGTGCCGGGTCACATATGTAATAATACAAACTGTAAAGAGGGCATGACCCCTAAAAAACACACAAATATACAAAGATAATTTTACCAACTGCAAACATTTGATTTGATTTTTCTCTCATGACAGAGCGGCAGGCATTCTGCTCCCCCTCCCCCCCCCCCCCTCCCACCCCCCTCCCACCCCCCCCCCCCCCCCCCAACAGGGTGACTGTAAGGACTGAAGCTTGGCATGTTACAGGACATCAAATGTGACCCGGCACCACAAAACCACCAAAAAGTAGCAAAAATTATTTTCCTGATTTCATCTGATTATGAATGAAGAAGTTCTCCTCTTTAAAATGGTATATTACTTGTCCAAATTGAAGCTTCCTAACCCTTTTAATTTAGTGAATGAAAAGAGCTGGTGAGGGAGGTTACTGGTATTAAATTGTGAGAAAGAGAGCTTTAAAGTTTGGGGCTATTCAAGCATGCGGAGCAAGCAAACCACAGGGAAATCAATAGAAGGGTGAATCAAAAGGCCATAGCAACCACTATGAAGAGATTTTCAGATTAGGCTGAAATTTGGCCTGATGGTCAAACATAGTCTGTTCATTATGTTTCTGAGGTTTCAATGTGTGGACTTAAGTCTTTCAAAAGTTATTATGTTGTATGTGTATAGAGTTGTAATTGGACAGATTAAGTGAACTGCAACATAGTGCCGAGACACCTGCACTAGACAATGCCTATTCATGGTGGACCCAGAGTCTTTTTGTTCCCCCTTACATAACACTGCTTGTCACCTATCTTGTTTTGTATACATCTGGGCAATTATTTGTAACCACATTATGAACTTGCTTTATACTTAATTCCCATACTGTTTTCTTTCTCACAGGAGGTTCAAAGTATTTTTACTATGACTTGCTCTTTCATTTCCAGTAGCCATCCTGATGATAATTAATGGAAGCAATTCATAAATACCAGCCAGAAAGTGGTATAAAAATAAAGAAAGGCAGGAGACACACAGTAAAGACACCAACATAGAATAACGAAAAATAGAAAGAATGAGAGAGAGAGACAGAGAGGGAAAAGAAGGGGGAGAATTATGATAGCTGTAAGCAAAATGATGATATCAAGAGTGTGAATGTGTGTTTACAATAAGAACTTGATTTCAAAACTCTTATGGGAGAATAAATTTGGAAGCACAGAAATGAAAACAAAATTATTTAGGGAATGTCACAACTCTTTCTCATCCTGTATCACAAGTTTAAAAATGCAACAACTCTCTCTCATCCTTTATCACAAGTTTGAAAATGCAACAACTCTTTCTCATCCTGTATCACAAGTTTAAAAATGCAACAACTCTCTCTCATCCTTTATCACAAGTTTGAAAATGCAACAACTCTTTCTCATCCTTTATCACAAGTTTAAAAATGCAACAACTCTTTCTCATCCTGTATCACAAGTTTAAAATGCAACAACTCTTTCTCATCCTGTATCACAAGTTTAAAAATGCAACAACTCTCTCTCATCCTTTATCACAAGTTTAAACATGCAACAACTCTCTCTCATCCTTTATCACAAGTTTGAAAATGTCACAACTCTTTCTCATCCTGTATCACAAGTTTAAAAATGCAACAACTCTCTCTCATCCTTTATCACAAGTTTGAAAATGCAACAACTCTTTCTCATCCTTTATCACAAGTTTAAAAATGCAACAACTCTTTCTCATCCTTTATCACAAGTATGAAAATGCAACAACTCTTTCTCATTCTTTATCACAAGTTTAAAAGTGCAACAACTCTTTCTCATCCTTTATCACAAGTTTAAAAATGCAACAACTCTTTCTCATCCTTTAACACAAGTTTAAAAATGCAACAACTCTTTCTCATCCTTTATCACAAGTTTAAAAATGCAACAACTCTTTCTCATCCTTTATCACAAGTTTAAAAATGCAACAACTCTTTCTCATCACCTCTCGTTCGTTTACATTAAAGAAGTTTATACTAGAAACATGATTGCATTCATTCAAAATATTATTGTTTTAATCATTCCATGGAAATATTTCCCAAGTCAAATCCTGAAAATGACCGTGCACTAATACATTTATCTGAAACAACTTCAAAAGAATAAACAGATATGCATAACATTATCGATATCAATAAAAAATAAGTGCATCCTACTAAGTGAAAACTAAACAATTCACCTCAGAATAATATTTCATACTGGTACCAGACCTGGAAAATATGTTTATAAATAAATTACTGTGTTTATTGCAAAGATACACAAATATTGCTAATTATAATAAAGCAGACATGAGAGTGGTCTAGCATTGCACAGTTATGTATATTAAACAACTATCAACAAGATGTCAATTAATATTCCACCAACTCCCATAAAATATTGTTCAAATGTCCAGGGGCTCTTTTCAACTTACACATAAGGACAGTGCACGTGACCCTAAGCATCCATGTATTTTAAGCATTGTATCCCACAAATAGATCAATATTTTTCATCACAAGTACAGACATTACCTTCAATGGAAAAGTTTTATAATGAACTGAATTTAGATTTGCAAGTCCATCTCAAAGCGATTGAATGTATGTATTGAACAGTGTGCACAAACAAAACAAAACACAATTCAGCTCTCGTAACAGCTAACAAAAATTAATTCTCCGGAGATGAAGAATCACCATCACTCTCAGTCTCAGCGTCTTGCTCTGGAGCGGGACAGACGATGTCGCGGGTAGATGCTGTACAGAACTCTCGAATAGTTCTGTGCAGGTAAGTAGCTCGTGCTCTTGTCAGTCCGGGAGGTGATACTGGTTCAGGCAGCTCACGCGGTGGTTGGTTGGTTGGTGAACGAAGAAGCTGGATCCTCTTTTCCTCATCGGAAGGCTGCACCTTTACAAAAGCTACACCAGGGTGGTCACGGTGAAACCTGCAGACAAAAATTGAGAAAGTTGAAAAAAAATAATTACTTTACTGTGAATTCAAACAGATAGAAAAGCTTTAGGTCATGTACAGACACAATAGTGAGTAATAATAGTATGGTATTTTGGTAATGACAATAAATAAGTAAAGATTTTACTATGTGAATACTTTGGCTGTGAATTTAAAAAAAAAAAATTTGTAGTGCAATTTTTGCATTTATTGTATTCTTTTAGAATCTTGACAGAAACGTGAATTGGAGTGTGTGGCAGATTAGCCCTCAACTACTGAAGATATTTAATAAAGTCTACAATAGAGGCATTTTATTCAAAACATGCTTGTGGTTTAAACATACATTTAAAAAGAAATTTGTTCGTATTGACTGATCTTCTATCTTACCTGATGTGATGGTACTTCTTGATGCCAACGAAAGGGAAGAAGAACGGTGCAAGAAAGCTCTGCCAGTCGTAGCTTGGTACGGTAACTGTACCATCCTCCAGTCCCACAAGTCGAGGAATGTTGTGTCCGTTGACAGAGCTCTCCTCTACAACGTCACTGATGTCCTGCAGGCTGCTGACGAAGGTCCTCTTGTATCGGTGTTTCACAAGGCCAAATGCACGATCGGGTGAAAACTTTGTGTGTCCGGATACCATGAAATGAACACCAATCTCGTCGTGCAAACCACACAGAGTTCTCCAGGCGAGATACCACATGAGAAATTTGTTCTTGTTCTGTCCTCCACAGTTATCACAGTGCAACTGCAGCACTCGCTCACCCCTCCCAAACTGATCAAAGTAGTCGTGAAGATAACTTATTACAGAGTTGGAACCTTTGCTTGAAGTCATCCCTTCATCGATGAGGTAGTTAACTTGCTTGTTTGTACCATCACATGTCACTCCAAACAAACCGCATTTCCTTGGGCATAGGAAATACATGGGGCCAGGCTGATCAGGATCGGTGGGAAAATGCATCTGTTGAGCATAGTCAAAGGAGTAGTGCATTTCCTCCCCATCTCTCCCTTCCTTGACGGCAGCTTGGGAGTCAAGAACCATGTCCCGGTATAGGTTCCTCTCAACAGCAACATGGGCAAGGTGTTCTGTCTGGGTCTGGATACGGCCGAGCTTGTCTTCCTCAGTTAGGTTGGCGCTCTGGTACACTGCAGAGTTGTTCTTCTGGCACTGCCAGCACAGGTCAGTTTTGGGGCGAGATGTGATCACAAAGGGGCAGTATCTCCTCCAAACATTAAGAAATGTTGTCTGCTTTGCACTTCTATGAGGAGGAAGTCCTGTAATAAAGGGAGAAAGAGTAGAAAATAAAATTGAGCAAACTCGAAACATCAATTTCTTAATACATGTTAAGAAATTTATTACTGAGAACAACTTTTTCATATCAACTGCACATTGCTTACCACTTTAGACAGATGAGTAACAGATTTCCCTTGTCTTAATAAATTATTGAAGTGTCCTGCTATCTAGAAGCCCAAATTTTTTATCAAACTTTTGTTGCTGTTATATCATAAAAGGAAATACAGGTCTACTTTTCTTTACAATTAAACAATTCAATACTTTTTGCTACATGCTGATTGTTATATTGTTATTATCATAAACAGGAAATATAGGCCTACTTTTCTTTACAATTATACAATACAATACCTTTTGCCACACGCTGATCATTCTTGGAGGCAAGTTCCGTCTCATAGCACCTCCAGACAGACGCCTTCGTCTGATTGGTCGGGAGAAGTCTTATACGGGGATCGGAGCTCTTGATGCCACTGATGCGCCCTGGAATGACGAGGCCTTGGGTGTCTGCGAAGTTTGTGATAAACGTCACAACTCTGTTGATGTCATCGCTGGTAAGAGCTGCTTTGTTCGCCTTGATGCCACCTGATGCCTTAGATGGAGAGACGACCCCTTTCTGTAGATAGCTTTTGGTGATATTAAAACAAAACAGAACCACAATTAATGGCAAATCAAATTGATGCTAAATCAAAAGGTTTCTATTATTGTAAAATACAGGAAATCAAGTTTGCGGGAATAACTGGGGCAGTAATTAAACCATGTTAAATTTCATAATATCTTTTCTCATGCTCTGCCCATTTTATGATTCCTCCAATAAGAAATTAAATGATAATCTACTTCTAGCCAATAGCATTTTAGGTGTAAAAAATCATGTCCAAATGTGCACGGCTTGGATACGAACTGGCAAGTCCTTGCAAAGTTTTTTATTAAAAGTAATATTGAATTCAACATTGATTAGTGAAATTTTTGGTTAGTAATCATCTGAGTAAAGGTGTTGCATATTTAAGCAAAGCATGTTAACAAAAGGCTTCTATTCAACAGAATGCACTTACCTGTGTAGAAACATGAAGGTCTCCCTGCACACACGCTTCCCCTCTACCATGTAGCTGACTCTTGCCCTCTGTCTATCCTTTTGTCCGGCTCGCTTAGAGCATTGGGTTGTCTCACCGCACTGGATTGTCGCGCTCACTCGCCCCATGATAAACATTTTCCTTTCTTCAGTTTTCAACGCTCCGTCCATCATTTGCGCTCTCAGTCGCAGAACAAAAGTGGGATCAAACTGCGTGATGCACGATGATGCTCTTGACTTGCAGGTGCACTTTTCAAAGTTCTCTACACGAAGAAGTTCTTCATCGTTTGCTTCCGAAGACCAATCGTCAGTCCCAACTCTTTCCAACACTTCTCCAGCCAAATTAGGGACAACAAGCTGAAAATCATCATCTTCACCTTCATCCAGTTCCATATCCTCCTCTCCCTCTTCTCCAATGTCCATTTCGTCGTCAGTCTCATCGTATAACATGTCCTCGTCATTATCAGGAATTCTCTCGTCGCTGTCTTGCCCGAAGTGTTCAGTAAGCAAAGCTGTAAGGTTGGCCTGATCCCCCGCAGCTAGCCCCCGCATCATCGCTTCGTTGACCGCCCGAGCTACCCGGGCATCTCCGTTGGTGCACCCCGGTACCATCCCACGGCTCTGCTCACGTACAAAACCTGGCATTGTAACGACGTTGTAGACTTTTTCGCAACTTGTCACTCTCAAATGTATAAAATATAATAATGTTCTTACTCTTGATCAACAAATTCTGGATATGTGATGTACAATCAAGCTACTCGAAGTCGTTAACGGAGAATATAAGACGAACGCAAATCTGGAACTCGGATGTGAAAGCCGGTACAAACAAAATGGCGCGCCGCACTGATTGCTATAACGGACCAATCACAGCCCGCGCAGCACGACCCGTTAGCAACGACCGACCATTTCCGGACTACGATAATTTCGCTCCGGAAAAGTGATCAAATTTTGGAAGAGACCGAAGGCTGTGCGAAAAAAACTTGTCTAGAAAAACCGTTTGAAACACATCTTCTACTATGTTTTAGACTTCCAAATTTTGATACTAGGTACAGAAAAGACCACTCTTTCAGAAAATGCAAAAAAAAAAAAACAACTATTTTTTCACCTAAGTTGACATTTTAGCTGATTACGGAGAATCGCTGGTTGCGACTTTTTGTTGGTTTTGTGGTGCCGGGTCACAAATAATGAATTAGCCTAATTTAAGCTATACATCTATATCTTACAGTTTTTTAAATTTACACTAATAATATAATCAAGACAATTATGCATTTTGTATAATACAGGTAAATTTCCATTTGTATGATGGGCAATGACTGATGGTTCGAATATTATAAATTATGTATGAAAAGATGGGTAAAGCTCTAGCCTGTAGAGTATGAAAGTGTATGGCGCAAACACACAAAAAACATCCTCAAAACCTGCAACGTATCATGGATTCCACTCTCAACACTCACTTTTATGATCAACTTCAGAGTTAGCCATTATTTTGATATTCATCACCATCTAACTGTGGCCTCTGACTGTATGAAGGGAAAGGGGCTACAAAATAGGCAAATTCCAGTGTATTCTCTACCATTAAATTTACATCAAATGTAGATCAATTAGCTTTACACTGCAATAACTATAATTACCAATAATGTCGGCAACCTTTTCGTGGTCCAGAGGGGGTTTGCTCTTGCCTTCTTTGTTTTTTCCTCCTGTCAGAGAGGAATTGAGGAGTCCCTCCCGTCCGAAAACGGCAACCATCAGATCCGACGTTAGCTTCCCCACATCTAAATGGTTGCAGTTCAGCAGGGTCCTCTTCGTGAGTGTTACATGTGGACCAACTTGGACCTTCAAGAGTAATGATAGAGAGATGAAAAAATACAGGATATAAACTTCTTGAAGTTTTAAGGATATGTTAGGCTAATGCAAACAGCTTTTGTATACGTGAGGTGTGTCACACCATCAATGGCACTGAGCTTGAAAGTACAAAAAGCAGACAGTGTGAGATATGAATTCATAAATGAATAAATAACCCAATATGTCTCCATTACTCAAAATTCGTAAAGATCTAAGTCCAGTCTACTTTGTAGCAAGGATGGCAACTAAAAGAAATCTTACATAATTATTAATATAATTTCAAGTTGATTTAACACAATCTACACTGGTTGAAATGCATACCTATAGTATACAGAGCAAAGGATGAACTATTGGATGTCCATTGAAAAAAAGATTAATATTTCACATATTCTACTCTGGCTTTGCCAAATTTAGTGAATATCAGCCTCGGGACAACAAAGACACTTTCTGTATTGATGATATTAATCCCGAAAGAGAGGAAATAAGAGGATTATTTATTACTTACTTTATCTATTGGGTCCTCACGTACAGCTGAAGTTGAGGGACTGCACAGTGCTAATCCTTCACTGTCCGACAGAGAGGATGCTGGTGAGGTTGGCAATTGAGGCTGCCTTGATTTCTGAGAGTATGATGCAAATACATGTATACAAGACAACATAAGAGAATTATTTATGAATGAATTATAATGCTAAGTTTGGGGAATATTCACTTCAATACATAAGTTGTACATTTCAGACTGGTATATGTGGATCATGGAAAGAACACATGACCAACAAAGAACTCTATGATAAAACTGAAAAGGTTGAGGAAGGCCGAAGATGTAATGGAAGAAAATGGTCAGAAGAGAAAGTGCTTAAGTTGGATTGAGTGAAGATGATGTTGGAGATAGAGTGAAGATAGATTTATTATTTTTGACATTATCTAGTATCAATCATATGATTGATAGATATGATTGATAGATAATGTAAAAAATAATAATTCATAAATCAGAGAGAACGTCGTAAGGCTAGTCAGCTCAGAGCCCTGACGCGATTCGCGTAGTCGACTAGACTTACTTGTTAGACCTACAACAACACAACAACACAACAACAGATATTTCACATTTTCAGAAAAGAATGAAACATCTTGTAAAATAAAAATAAAACCAAACAACCAACACCACCAACACCGTCCATGGCTTCCATAACTTTAATGTTATTAAATGAAATTGTGATAGATTAACTCGTAGTAGTACTGTATCTAATCTAGTAATATACATACCGCTTCCTGCCAACAGTACAGCCGACCACATGTCGGTAGTCACCGAGGCCATCGGCCCCGTTCCTCTTCCCCGCTGCTGTGGCCATTCCACTTTCACTTTTTCTTCACTCCTCATCAGCTCCTCCAACACTTCGTCATCGAAGTTCGAGGCTTCTAGTTTCTCATGTCTGATCCACTTAACCTCGCCAACTTCCACCGATGAATCGTCAAAATCAAATAACGCATATTTGGTCCCCGTACTACCAGAACTTGAAGACATTGATTTCGCCATTTTGAAGTCAAAATACGCGCCAGTACAGTCTACGGTATACCGGTATGAGCACATGCGATATGCCTAGGCTAGGCGCAACAACATAACATGCTGTGTCTGCATATATTTGGCCTGGCGCGGCCGTGCGCGCGAGGGTCGTAAAGGTTGTGACCTCTCGCACGCGTACGCCATTGCAGCACACGCACCCCGTAGCTGTCATTGCATTGACCTAAATATCTGCCGTTAACTACGGTCAGACCGTTTGATTTGTGGTAAAACCATGGTTTAACCATGTTTTTATAACTATTGTATCAGAACAATTCTAAAACCATGGTTTAACTATGGTTTCGTAACTGTAGTTTGTCAACCTCGGTAAAACCGTCGTTTTAACTATAGTTTCGTTACCATGGTTTTCAACCATGGCAAAACCATGGTTTGCACATGATTTCTTTACCATGGTTTTTGTATCTTGGTAGAACTTTTAAAAATGGTTTCGTATACCTAGTTTTTTGTACAGTTGTAAAACTATTGTTAAACCATGGTTTCATAGCCGTGGTTTTTCAACCGTGGTAAAACCATGGTTTCATCCACGGTTCAATATCCATGGTTTTTCAACTGTGGTAAAAAACCATGGTTTAGTTACAGTGGTTTTCGACCATGGCAAAACCATAGTTTCTTACCCATGGTTTTTTAGCAATGGTTTCCAATGGTTCAACCATGGTTCAATAGCCGTGGTTTTTGTACCGTGGTAAAACCACGGTTTCATCCATGGTTCAATAGCCGTGGTTTTTCAAACCATGGTAAAACCATGGTTACATCATGGTTTCTTAACCATGGTTTTTTAGCAATGATTATCCAATGGTTCAACCATGGTTTTGTTACCATGATTTTTGTACCGTGGTAAAACCATGGTTTCTTAACCATGGTTTTTTAACGATGGTTATTCAATGGTTAAACCATGGTTAAAAAACCATCGTTAAGAACCCACGGTTAAACCATGATATTGCCACGGTTAAAAAACTATGGGTTTTGAACTATTGTAAAACCATGGTATAACCATGGTTCAATAACAGTGGTTTTTCAACGTTGGCAATATCGTTGTTTAACCATGGTTTCTTAACCATGGTTTTTTAACGATGGTTATTCAATGGTTTAACCATGGTTAAAAAAAAAACATCGTTAAGAACCCACGATTAAACCATGATATTGCCACGGTTAAAAAACTATGGTTTTTTAACCATTTTAAAACCATGGTATAATCATGGTTAAATAACAGTGGTTTTTCAACGTTGGCAATACCGTTGTTTAACCATGGTTTCTTAACCATAGTTTTTTAACCATTGTAATACAATGGTTTAACTATGGTTTCATTACTATGGTTTTAGTACCATAGTTAAACCATGGTTTATTTATGGTTTTGTTACCATGGTTTTTGAACTGCTGTAAAACTATGGTTTAACCATGGTTTTGAAACCGTGGTGTAATAACTGTGGTTTAACCACGGTTTAACCATAGTTTTTAAACCATGGTTTATTAACAGTGGTAAAACCATGGTTAAACCATTGTTTAACCACGTGCCAACAATTATCATCTTAAGAAACAGAAAGCATTCCAAGGGCAGTCACTTACTAGAACAAAATGTTCATACTATATTTTAGATTACATAACTTGCCCGTCCCCTGTTCCATAGCCAAAGGCTCAATACCAGTGGAAAACATCCTATCCCTTGAATACGCCGTTGTTTTCAAACCTGCAGACAAAAAACTTAAACTAGGGGCATCCCACCCTAACATCCCTACAACAACACCCCAGTTTGACAGATAAGACCATAATCTTATTTTCATATACCTCTTACCCTTCCTATTGGTGTCCCTCCAAACTCCTTCTCAAAGAAATCTGTGAGGACCTTGTGAGCATGGCGTTCTTCAAAAGCCAACTCGGGATGTGACCAGATGTCCTGACTGAGGTCATTCAGTGCCGAGGCCGATTCATCAATCTTAGTCTTGACTGCTTCTCTCGTCTTACTCCACATGTCTGAGGTATCGTCTGCTTGCATCGTGGTTTCTACATGTACAAATGTGGATATGGAGAAACATTAGAAAGGGATCGACACTCTTAAACTAATAGAAAATGAAGAAATAATTTCTGACGGTACACCGACTTGAGAAAGTGATCCCACCCTGCAAGCACAAGTGGTTGAAATGCAAGCTAGTGCACGTAAGCCTCTAGAGTTTGTTCAAGTACATCTAATTCTAACTAGTCTCTAGTCGATCTCTAGGAGTCTATAGCCTCATCAAGTGAGATATTTACTGTGATTCTAAAGTTAAACATAGTACCTGCATGTGTCAATAGTAACACCTACATTCGATGGCCGGAGCTAGTTGTATCCATATTTAGTGCATGACCTTAATTCACGGACAGTTCCATGTGTAAAAAATTGGTAAGATTTAAAAATTCTCATACCTCCAATGCAATGGAATTAATGCAATTATGGCAATGGAAAGAGGAACCTAAAATTACACAGATACAATTTTGTCTTTTGAAATTAATTGGGTTGAAAATTCTTAAAATATACAAAATATCTGCAGTTTTTGCAGCATTGAAACACACATTAACACTTAGTTTTTATTTGCACTAGACTTGACATATTTTACTTAATAAATTGATTGATAGGCGCTTTGTCTACATGTTTCTGTACTCGCGTCAACCGTCGCATACCACCACCTAGATCTATACCCCGGGCATGTACACATCACCCCAGCCATGGTTATTAGTAACTCCATGCTCCAGCAAAGCACAGAGTCAATGCTAACGCGTATTGACCTTTAGCACTGCACTACGTGTTAATAGGCAGCATTTGAATACATGAATAATCAATACACTCACAAGGCGCAAATGCACACAATCATGCCGATGCGGCTGATCGGCAAGTTTGACAGTAGATCTATAATTTGTATTTTTAAACTGTTCTTTTTAACATCGGAAAGTTGAAACAAATTGTACTTTACTGCTTTTTAGGTGTCATCAATCGTCACTAAAGCACCGATTTTTAGTGAAATCAGTTGAGTTTTTTACAGTCAGTGGTGTTTGAAATGTTGAGAATCAAAAGCGCTGTAGTGACGGGGCGGAATATAAACTTACTGGGCCTAAATAACTGTTAATTACGCATTATGCTACAAACTACTAGAATAAGGATTAGTCCTACCATAAACTGCAGAACCAACTATGTACATGTATACTCGGAGTCGAAGCTCGATGCCGATGTGTACCGACGAGTGGAGCTCCACGATGCGTACACTTGAAGATCCGAGGAGACCGGCAGACGGCTATGTGTTGCACGCTTGACAGTCTCGATTCCAATCTCATGTCCCCAGTATGGTACATAGCCAGGAAAACTATCTGCGAGTGCCGCCGAATGCGGTACTCGCGCATATATGCGCCCGAGCCATACGGGCTCGGGCTGAATCACTACATTATTCCCTACTTAATTAGTTTGAAGCCTACTTCTCACTTAAACTAAACTAAAACTAACTTAAAACTACTCCCGTACCGCAGTGCGGGGTCACGCCGTTCCCGCTGGCGGATGGGTCAAGGACCCTCCCTGCCAGCACCGGTGAAGTCTTGGCCTTTCCAGAGGGCGGGCGCCTTTATCATACCTGAAAATATACTGTATTCCAAAATTTGGTACCGGAAATATTATGAAAAATACATGTGTATAGAGACCCAATCCCATAGCCATAATGGTGCATGAAATATACGACTATATAATATAACTTAATGCAGCTATGTCATGTGTCGGGCGCTGCCGAAAATAACGGCTCAGCCAACACAAAAATGAACGAATGGGACTGTATAAAAACAATTCTTGCAATAAAACAAGTAGAAAACAACAGTGGCATGGTCTGATTACGAGTGGAATTTATAGATTCATCAAATGAACAAGAAATAAATTGAACAAACACATTTGCTAACTAGTAAATGAATGTTACCAACGGTAATGCATCGATTTACTTACGATTTGTGTTTTCAATTCTGCCGCACACGATGATTGAAAGTCGTCTGTGATTTTTGTTCAACAATTTTAGCGCCAAAATGAAGGCCTTCGCGGTCTTATTTTCAGTGACTGCTTATCTTTGAAGGCTTATTTTCAGCGACTGCTTATCTTGAAGGCTTATTTTCTACTGACTGCTTAATAAGCAGTCAACATTTTTGGACTGCTTATATGAAAGTCTTTGAAGGCTTAGCTCTCGCAAACTAATAAGCAGTCGAAGACTAAAACAAGCCTTCGAAGGCTTATGAAGTCTTTGAAGGCTTTGTGAAGGCTTAGCGAAGGCTTATCGAAGGCTTATTAAGCAGTTTTCTATGGTAAGGGTGGTTATGTTGGTAAAACCATGGATACTCACGGTTGGATCCTGAAAACAGTCGATCCATTGTAAAACCATGGTATTACCATGGTTATGATGGTAAAACCATGTTTTTTTTTTACAAGGGTACTTTTGCCATTTTCTGCAAAGTGTGCCCTAATTTCAATGCTAGGGATGGTATTTTGTATTGATGCGTTTCTTCGCTGTACCCAGCGACCTCCTGCACTGCTGCTAACACGGTCCTGAACTTCCTTGGGTGAATGAATTCAGTCACAGGAGCATTCTTGATGTCTGTTCTCTTCCAAAGCTTAGAAAGAAGGCGTCTGGACTCCCTCATTTTGTTTCTTATGTCTGACAGTTTGTCTTTATCATGTCCATGAACACGATACTGCCTTTTGGCCATCTCCATTATTAGATTGTCGCTCTTAGCAATCCTGTCATCTGTTTGAATGGGTGCACGAGAACACACACACACACACACACACACCCTGATTACGGTAACAAGTTATAAGTGTGGTTTGTTGCCTACCTTCATGAATGAAGAGTAAGTTCATGATTAAGTTACCTGTTATAGTCTGCAATAAGGCAAAAAAGATATCAAAATACCGATCATGCAGTAGGCCTAGAGCTCAGCGCATTAACTTAACTCCATTATATTATAAAACACTATAAGAAAACTAAGTAAATATCAATTACCTTGGTTTGTGATGGCCGTTGCATCAATCGACCGACCTTGATAATGATAATAAAGAAAGCGTGCGCTAAAAATATTTCACGTGAAATACCAGATACGCGTTTTGTCAGTGCGCTTTTCGAGGCGCGACAAGTCTAAAGTCTTGTAACTCAGTGAATTAACTTTTCCAATTGAGATATGAGGTATTATCAGCACAGATTCTCCAGTTCACAAGTAGCAAAAACCATGTAACTATATGGGTCGAAGTTGGTATTGAGATACGAGGTATTGTTAGTACAGATTTTCAAGGCATAAGAAGAAGGAATTACGTATCTTATGTTACAAGGATTTTGTCAATGCAGCTTAAAAGGGGGTTAAAATTACGAGGTTTAGTTTAAGGGTGTTTGTGAAAAAACTGAGACAGGCGGCGTTCCATGGATTTATCAGGTGGTGTCGTAGGCCATTAGGTACAAAATTATGCAAAAAAAATTGAGATACAAGGTTTTGTCACCCCACCGACGATAAATGAGAAAAAGAATTGGGCCAAGAACAGTTCCCTCTGGGACACTGCATGGTATTCAATGACGAATTAAATTGCTCTTTTTGTTTTCTTTTTTAAATAAAGTTTGCTTGTCCATTTTAAACATATTTGAATGAACCCCATAGGAAATTTGTGATAATTGCCTATAGGATGAGTATCACATTTTGTGAGTACCGGTAGGATGTTTCTGGAGGTTGTGAATGTGTGGGGGATGTGTTTTTTCTTTTCTGGATGAGTGTGTGTGTGTGTGTTTGTACACTGGTAGAAAGGAAGTGAGATGTATTTGCTGTGCGATTTGGTACGTATTTTATACCGTAAAACCAGAGACTTTAGACAGAGCCATGAAACTATTGCAAAAACTAAGCAAGAAGCTTTTGCGAATTCCAAAATATTCAGTCAGTTTTCATTGTATAATGTTGTGGCATGAAATGTATGTAAGTCAGAGCCACTTCTGAAATTTGCAAAGATTAAATGACTTCATAAGTTTCTGGTTTTACAGTTGTCCTTTTGAATATTAGTTTGGTAATCACTTATGTATGTTTCATGTGGGTTCTTTTAAATTCCTGACCAATATGTTTTATCATTGGAATTTGATTACTTTAGTCAATGTATTTTCTGTAATCATGATTGTAAAACTGTTGCATTTTTGTTCGCTGTGTTACATTTTTTTTTAAAGGTGAGGTTCTGTTTCTAATGTTTAAAATGTTGCCTCCTTTTTTAAAGGAAAATAAGAATGATCTTTTCTTTTTTTCTTCTTCTGCTTGTAATTGTAATTACACACTTAAGAACTATGTGATCCATACAAAATTAGTAACAATTCAATCATGTATTTGTCTCCACTTAAAAAACTTAGTTACGGTTAGTTCATGAAGTGCACAAAACATTATGGACTGACTAATTAATTTGTATCAGAAACCTGCATTTTTTTTTTTCTTTTTTTTTTTCTTCTGATATCAAAGATCTCTCTAACTGTCAACAATGATAGAACATGTGTTTTTGTCTCATTAATTTTGCATATCGGTAACTTCTTTTCTTCTTTTCTATTGTGTACCTGTTTTGACTTAGCCTTACTCAGTGATTTTGCTTTTTCTTGTGATCTCAATAAAAAAAAATATATCATTGAGTAAGGAATCATTATACTATAGACAGTTCGTCGCTGTTTTCACGAAGTGACGGTAGTGAAAAAAAATTGCATTCACTTTGCGTTACGATTTTCCTCACTACCGTCACTTCGTGAAAACAAGGACGAGTTTAGTCAACATGGAGTACAGTACAAAGTAAATTAAATCAGATCAATTTTTCAAAATCTGTGCCTTTGCACGTAAATTCTTTCAAAAATAAAAGGGGTAAAATATAGTGTTATGAATATGAAAGACAAAATTTTAGATAGTGAGTTATAAGATGCTTTTTTTTTTATTATCAGGTGGGCTGTATCTAATACAGACCACCTTATAATTTTGTTAAAATTGCCTTTATTTATTTATTATTATTTATTTATTTTTCTTATTTCGACCCACTTTTTTGTTAGCAAGATAACTTTGAAATGGTTAAATCAAATAACTTGAAATTTGGCACAAATATGTATAGGCATATATAGATATCAAAATAACGTTTTCAACCTTGACCTTGACTGATGAGGTCATCTAGGCGCCATTTTGTGAAATTTTCTGAAAATCAACTCTTGTTCATATCTTCATAACCAAAAGTAATTTCTCATTCATATTTATCATGATCAAGGTCAATATCCGTCCGGTCAATTTCAGGTCAAAAAACGCACGCATGCGCGTACGTCCGCGCGTCAGTGCGCGCGCCAAATTTGAAAATACTCAGAATCGTCTCAATTTTATTTTGCATACGTTTCAGGTCATTTTAAGCATTTTATAAAAAATCGCGCGTACGAGCATGCGCGCGCGTTTTCGCGCGTAACACCATTACAAAACATAGAATCGCCCTTTTTTTTTCTTTCATGATATTTCTCATATTTTTTCAAGGAATTTGATTCCATGTTTATCTCTTTATGACCATTATTAACAAGATGAGCGTAAATTCAAGATAAATGTCAGTGCGCGCGAGGTCTTTAAATACATAGCATATATGGACAAAAACATGCCTATACAAAATCCGTTATAGCTCTTTGGAATGCACCGGGATCCTCAATTTTTTTTCATATTAAGATAGAGTATGAGTCGGAAATATGATTCCATGTCTCATTTGGCCATTAAGTGTATCGTGACATCATCACAATGGCCTTGGAACTCAAAATACGAATTTGCATATTATGACGTCAGCATATTTATGTAAAATTGATTGTATCTCTGTAAATATTGATCAATTTTCTTCAAAATTTCGATATGTTGTAGCTAAGACAATTCTCTACAAGCGCAGTAATAACCATTTTTCATTTTGATGACGTCATCATAGTGAAAATTTTGATTAAAGGCCTCATGTCAAAAACTTCATAATTTGCGTGTTATGCATATAGAAGGTGAATTTAGTTCACGTTATGAATCTACATGATATTGTCTTTTAGGAATTTGTAAGCAGTATGTCGCTTATTTTTGCTGTATTTTGTCTCAAATGTTAGTTGACCAGCCCACCTATACTTGTTCCAAACAAGTATTATATGTCTAGTTATTTTTTTTTTCTTTCTTTTTTTTTTTTTTTTTTTTCTTCCTTAAATTAGTAATGTGTATTTATTCCTTCTTTTCAATGTTAATTTGGCAAACATTCAGAAAAAAATACCATTTATTATTTCACATTCCATTTCTTAAAAGATGCAATCCTATAGGTGTTATGTGTTTTTGTTAAAGTGTATTTATTTATTTTTGTGTGTGTAAAATTGCTTTTCATTACATGTACTATTGGTACTGATTATGTGGCGGGGTACTTTGATCTAACAATGCATATATTAGACAGTATATTTTCAGCTAGAATTTCAAAATACCAACTGAAAGATAACTTTTGAAATCGCTTTAGGTTGATTTTTTCGAAAGTCTGTGCAAGCATATGTAGTGTTCTGAATGTATAAACATTGATGTATTTTAAAGAAATGATTTGGTAATACTGGAACTGAAAGATTATTTGTTTTCAAAGCCTCCTGAGTTGTAGGTTGGCAATTTTAATAAATTATATTTTTTATCAATTACAGAATCTGCTGTATGTATATTTATGTGTGGTTTGTTTATATTATTGGGTGAGGTGCATGATGTGTATATGACCAAAAGTTTCAACTTCAACAAGCTTCCCTTTTTCATATAGATCTTGAATAATATCTTGAAATTAAATAGCAATAAATAAAAAGGCTTGTTGAAATCCCTAAATCAGATATTTTCACTGATATGTTTTCAGAGAAACAGGCATTTTAAAAAAGAAATTGTCAAGTGGTTAACAAGACCAGCTTGTCAGTCTTGTGGGCTGCGGCCTACAACCCTTCAAATCTTAAGAAATGGTAAGTTTACATTAATACCACTATTGGAGAGAGGGAGAGAAAGAGTCCAAAGAAGAGAAAAGGGGGAAGGAGAGATGGAATAGAAGAGGAAGGGAGGGAAGAAGAGAACGAGATCATGGGAGAAGAGTAAGAGTTGGAAGAAGAGAAGAGGAAGGGAAGAAGAGAAAGGGAGGGGATTGCAAAAATATGTGAAACCAAAGATAGGAGAGAAAGATCAGAAGGTGAATAGAAAACCATTGTTAGAATGGTGAGTTAACCCTTTACATGCCACACAAATAATCTCCCCATGCAACATAATATCTCTCATGGGATAGATATACCAAACGCTTCAAAATTAGTGAACTGTTTCCGGTGCAACATTAATCTTTACCGGTTTTAAAAGGAAAAATCATAATTTTTCAAAACCACTGTATTACACAAAGCAATCTTCTTCTTTCCCTCAAAATACACTTGTGGCAAACCAACGATCATGCAGAGAGGTGAAAAAAGCAACCAAAGTGTTAATAGATAGGAGGGAAATCCCCTCTTAAGGGTATCGTTTAACAGTGTTAAATTTGAGATGCACGGCCCTACGTGCTTCTAGTGTCTGTGATATGGTGTAATGTTGAAGCCTTAAAAAAAAATCACACATCAAAAAAGTAAAAATCTTTGAGTAACCGGCTTTACCATACTCGTTTTCCCCAATAGACTGTAGTGTTATGAAAACCGTTTCGCAAACGAAAAACTTGGTTTCGATTTCCAATCGTAAATATCTTGATAATCAGACAGGCAATTTGTATGTAAAACTGACTGACCTAAAGGTTGATAATTATCATTGCAGCATGAGCTAAATCCAGGATTTTGTTTCAGAATCTGAGACATTACCGGTACTCCCATCCCTCCTTTCTCAGCGTTTACCCCCCCCCCCCTCTCCATCCTCTCTTTCACCCCCGTTTCTTTTGTTGCATTTCCCCTTCATTTTTTTTTCTTCCCCTTTACCCTCTTTTCTTTATTTTTTCCTTTTTTTTCCTTTTCCTCTTTTCGCCCCCTTTCCTCTTTTTCCTTTTCTCCTTCGTTCTTCTCTTCTATTTCCTTTCTTTTCCTTTTCTTTTTCTTTTCCTTTTTTTTTTCCTTTGCTTTCCCTTAACCCACTCTTTTTTTCTCCAGACGGTAGCGTAATGTTACCGATACTATCCTGATAGGTGGGGTCTCGCACCCCATACCTACCCCCTTAAGCGCCGCCTCTGCAAGCATGTCGGGGTGGTTGCCAACAAAGAAAAGAGGATAGTGGGTCTATTAAAGAGCATTAAATTGCCCTATTAAAATCTGAGACGTTCCCCTTTTGCTTTGACAAGTTCCTCTTTTCCTTTGTAAATAACTACCCCTTTTTAACTTGGATAAGCGCACCTTATATTTTCACATGTGCCCCTTTCCTTTTAAATAAGTGTCCCTTTTCATAATGATAAGTGCCCCCCATTTTAAAAAGAACCTTTTCCCTTCTCATAAATGCCCCTTTTCATCTATGAAAATAGTTACTTTTCATTCTCATAAGTACCCCTTTTCACTCTTGTAAATGACCCTATTCAATTCTGAGAGATACATGGTTTACTTTGACAAGTGCCCCTTCCCTTCCTGATAAGTGTTCTTTTCATCTTTTATAAATGCCCCTTTTATTTTGACACGTCTCCCTTTTCCTTCCTAATAAATGCTCTTTTTCCTTCTTATAAGCCTCTTCCCCTTCTCATAAAAGCACCCTTTTACCTCCGATAAATGCCCCTATTAAAATCTGAACGGTAACCCTTTTCTTTCCACAAATGCACATTTCCCTTTATCATTAGTGCCCTTTTTAATTCTCATAAGTGCCTCTCTTCATGTATGGTCAGTGCCCCTTTTCAAATGCGATAAGTGCCCCTTTTCACCTCTGATAATTACCCTTTTAACAATGATCTGTGCCCCTTTTTTCTTTCTTATGAGGAACCTATCCCTTTTTGTTAAATGCCCCTTTTCACTTCTTATCAATACTCCTGTTAAAACCTGATGGGTGCCTCTTTTCCATCGACAAATGCCCATTCTCATAAAATCCCTCTTCATCCCTGGTCACTATTGCCTCTTTTTTTAGGTGTAAGAAGTGATGTGATGTTTAAATAAAACAATTGAGATTTGGGTATTAATTCGGTCATTGCACATCCAAATATAAGTGCCCCATTTTTACCTCTGATAATTAGCCTTTGTGCTTTGACACATGCTCCTTTTCTAATAAGTGTCTTAACCCTTTCGATAAGAGCCCCCTTTTCCTCTCATCATTAAACCTAAACGTGCCCCAAATTTCAAGCGACTAGCAATTTCCCACAAAGCTCGCTTGCCACGCTCGCTCGTAGTTAAAGATGTTATAATTATGTAACTTATCAAAGGTCTTTTCAGTCTTTCGTTATGAGAATGTGCTTATAACCCCATCAGGATTGGGTATTTCCTCTTTATAAGATGTAATTTTTTTGCACTGCGACCTCACAAATCTTAAAAATTTTCCTCGCTCGCAAACGGGTTGGATGGTCTAAAAAGATAGGGACCCGGCCACTGGAAATAAGCTCTCAAGGTTTCGTGGGTTATCCTGTTCAAGCTGACTTATTTTTGATCTGTTATTATTGTATATTGTTGTATGTTGGAAGCTTGTCGAATAAAAATCAATCAATCAATCATAGCTAAGCTGTCTTCCAGGTTGATATCTGCATTAATATGACATGATATCACGTGCAGTGGATTTTGAATGAAGAAAAGGTGGGCGTTATAGGACTTCGTCTTAAATTAGAGCCCGTGAAGACAAATAAATACATGTAAATTCTTTCACATATTTGAGAACAATTATTGTAGATTTAAGAAGCGACAATAAGTTCCAGGTACTCTTTTTTCAAGCAAGTATTAAATTTAAATGTAAACTGTACACAAATCCAATCATGGAAGAAAATTATTTAAAATGATTAAAATGTGGAAATTATTATTTGTCTATAATGGATATCATGAAATCATTATCATATATGATAGATATCGTGAAATAATTATTTACAAATACTTTGACACTTTAAATTGCATTGTATATAAATAATTATTAGATTAGATTAGTAGATCTAAGGTAAATAATGAATTATACCTGTATATAAATAATTAGTGTAAACGGCGTCTCATAGTCGCTAGCTCCAAACAAGGGAAAATGAAAATGCATGCGTAGGGCATATGCGTAACGACCCTGATTCGATTGTGTGTGACGTTTTGTAAACAGTTTCTGAAACCGGTGCAAGGCACGAACGCCTGATTTTAACGCCAAAATTCCTCGCTTTAATGAGCTATTTCAAGAGTCGTTAGATGACCACGTCACTCAATCTGGGCTCAATGTGTAACAAGCCGTGTATAGAAACAGCAGTGGTGATATTTTCGGCAGTGAAACAGCATCGTTATTTCAAAATGTTCGTGCTCTGAAAGCACTGCTTTCGTATCGGCTCTGTGGAGGACAGCGTCTCGATATCTCCCGGGCTGCTGCTGCCGACCGTCATTCCTCCTTAGCCTAGGCGGCGCGGCGAGAAAAACCAGCATGCAGCATGTACATTGACGTACAAGGCTAGGCACACACTAAAGTACAGCAGCATGTCGGGGTTTCTCAACTCTCCGAACATGCGCTCGCTTGTTTACGAGCATGCAAGGATGAAGTGACAATATTTTTGTGGTAAGAGTTTTTAGGTCATAGGATTACGATTAGGTCATAAATGTGTTAAAAATCAAAGAAAACAGAAGTCTAAACTCTAAACTATGATCAGATGATGATAATTGTAACAAAAAGTTTCTACAAAACGGTGACCGTGTCAACCAGACTGGGCTCAAATTGGTGCTACACTGCTAGTTCAGAAGCCTAGGCCTATCCAAAATTTGACCCATAACTCCAACTTGGGGATTATCGGATGGAGTCTACCCCACTAAAACTTACCCATGCAAAATGAAGTAACTATTCATCAAATGTTAAATAAAGATCATGAAATAAAATTTGTTATGTTAATTACCTGTTTCGTGTCAATTTTTGTGTATTTTTTTAGTATTTTCCGGAAAAACATTGATATTAGGGTCTAGTAGACCTACACTTTTTTTTTTACAGGTTTCACGGACGACCGCTGCACAATACAAGTGCATACTGATGGTGGGTTGCGGGCAAGCGCTCGTCTGTGTGAAGTTATCTACCGTAATGAGCATAAGTAGGCAAATTCATGCACAAAAATATATTCAAAAAACTGACTTGAAAACACATCATACAATTAGTCTGAACCGAGTCAGGAGCAAATTTGAAGAAATTATATTTTTAAATGTTGTAAAACCAAAGATATAAGAAGAAAACTGACCAAGTATCTGTACTAAAAATCGTACATGTAAAATTGGTCGTATACATTCGACAGCTGAAAATGACGCGCACGGTTGCATTACGTGCGTTCTCGAATCCAAAATCATACCTCGCACACACACTCTCGCCATACCGCGAATGGTCCGTCGTGGGGAGCTAGCCGGCTGAGAGTTTGCAGCGATACCAACGCAGCCGCGGAGCTCCGCAGAGCGCCATTTTAGCGGGACTCGGAAAGGTTCGCGGTGGGGAGGCAGCGGCCTAGCTTTTTGCCCAAACAACGCTAGATCGGCTGCTGGCAAAATGAAAATAACTACGATCGAGAACATCGTCGGTTTCTTAACTTTTCAGTGAGATAATTCTGAATTCTAATTGAGACTATATAATAAATTAAATCGACAAAGAAACCTCAGTAGAACTCTTATAACTATACAAAAGCTTGTTTATTTCTTCATTTGACATTTTGTTTTCGACCATTTTTTCGTGCGCGAGTCAATGGAAACTATGTATTACCAAACTTTCAACACGCAAGGAACGGGGAACACTCGCGGACCTCGTAACAAATTCGTTGCAAAAAAAAAATTCAAGGGTGATTTTGAAGCAGTGTAGAATATTGGCGCTGCAATGCGCAGAAATATACTTGAAAGAAACTTAATAAATCATACCTTAATTTTCAGAAAATCGTATTTGTATTAGTGTACCTAGATGTGACTTGTTTATAACTCAGATTTTATGAAGATTTGTCGGGAAAAAATGTCATTTTTTTCCGTTTGGTGGTCATTTCTAGGCTAATATTTCAAAAGTTGCATCAGTAATGGGCCCGATGTTTCTCTTATCGTACTCGCATGTTATTTGTATAGATTAAACATAGGATGGTTAAGGGTAAGACCAGATAACATTATAAAAAAAGATATATCCTTCCACTCTCCCATATCCAAGTTTTGGGCTGATTATTGCCGACCCACCGCAGCAAGGCCATTCAGATTTTCGTACGAGCGCGAAGCGCCCTCTAGTGTCCCATGAATGTGCCTAGCATAAGGATCTGAGACAAATTTCTAAAACCATGTTTGGGTTAAAGTTCACATGATCTTTGATCAATGAATTTACATGTTTGCGAAAGCATATTACAATTGCACTCCTTGCAGGAGGTGGGGGCAGGGGAGGCATTTTGAAGAAAAGAAGGGTAGGGTAGTGCGCCCACTCCAGCAACAAAGCATAGAGAGTCAATGCTAATGCGTATTGACCTCTAGTAGGGAGGCCAATGCCCGGGCGTAAGGCTTCTACGCCTACGATTTGTGCGCTCGTCGCCCACTTCAAAAAATTAGCAGAGGGAAAAAAATGATGTAAAAAAAAAAATTGATGAAAATAAGAAAAGAAAATACAATCATACATTTCACAACATACCTATAATCACGGATCTGTAACAGTCTTTCACCATTTGTTGACGATCTTGCAGATTTTTACGTATTTGAGTCCAATAATTCTCGTAGCAGAACAACTTTACGAACGCGCATCACAGACTAAGAAAATCCTAGAGGGCGTAGAGGTTTGCTCACTAAAAACCTTCTCATGGGCTGAAGGTAGACACTAAAAATATGGGATCCGTTTTGAGTAAAGAACTTTTGATAGAGATCAACATTTCAGATGTTCACAATTGCCACTTCTAACAACTAGAAAATATAAAGAAAAAAGATTATATCTTTTTAAATACAGATTTTTACAAACTGAACATTCGAAAGTAGATAGAGTACGATGTTTCTGTCAATCTTGCGTTGGTTTGAGCCCTATAGCTACATCCATCTCAAAATGAGAAGAAAATCTGTGAACAGTGACGTCATTGTTCGCGCCAAAAATAAAGGGTATTGCGACATATGTCTGAGCTCCGGTCAGAACGTGCGCAAAGCGTAGTCTTATTTATAGACCCTAGTACCTTATTCTCACAGCACTAGATACGAGTGTCGTGCAGTATAATGTATGAGAAGTGTTAAAAAAAATATTTCAGTAAAAAAAAAAGTCTACGTGAGCAGTCTATACTCCAATTGAGAATTGAAATGAAAGCCATGATTTGAAGGTGTGTGTTGTATGACACATGGTTAGTGAGTGTGTATGTTACGTATAGCGAAAGGGAGAGAGAGAGAGAGAGTGAGAGAAATATTAGTACACGTACATGACGTACGTTGCATGGATCATGCTGCTGTGTTCGCTGCAAGATGGATGTTAATTGGACCTCGTAACTTCTCGATCGTTGATAATAAGGAATACTCATGAGGAAATCAAATTGTTGGAATACACATCTAAGGTAAATATCAATGAATTATATATGTTTCTTAGCTGCCAATTTGTATATTCCTTCTTCATTTTTGAACCATCGCCTTCGGCTCGTAGTAGTAGAAGATGGAATCGTTCGCACATTGATGGCTGGATTTCAGCCTGCATTGGGGCTTGCCTGCGCGGTGTGTACGTGTGCGACCGATTCAAGGCTAGCCGCTGTTGAGTGATTGCACTTTCGCGCGAAGTTTTAAACTTCATCATGAACTTTGTCCGGACAATGACACGCCCATTGCCTCGGGCCTGTCTAATTATCAACGTAATTTCGCGACATGAATTTATCTGTTTCAAGGCTCTTGCGTACGGCCAAGGCGTAGAAGGAAGGGAGTGTTTACAAGCTGGATATCTCCTATTTTATGGAACTTCTGGAGTCGGCAGATGGGTGAGTTTTCTTAGTGAAAGTAAATGCTTTCTTTTAATCTTTGTTTTATTTTAAACAAATTCGTAATTAAAAAGTTAGATTTGGGCATTGGCCTCCCTACCTCTAGCACTGCATACTTGCTGTGAGGCAGGTACGTACTATTCACAAATAAACATGTACACACCACACAATATTGCATAGACTACACACAATAGGACCGATCGGGCTGATCAGCAAATTTGACACTAGACTTACAATTTGAATTTTTTAATTATTCTTTTGACCATCAGTAAGTTGAAAAAAACATGTTTTTACTGCTATTCAGGTGTCATCAGTTGTCACTAAAGTACAGATTTTGAGTGAAATCAGTTTTGTACAGTGGTGTTTGAAATGTTGAGAATCAAAAGCACAGCTTTTACTACACAGCCAGTAATGCACCTACCGGTATGTGTGAGCGCGCCCGGTATTCGGTGAGACAGCCGTTTCAACAGCTGAACAAACTAAAAAAAAATTATGAGCCACAAATCTTGCACAAATCAGGCAGTTGAGTAACTTATCCTAACTCAAAATTAAATCAGGTAATGAGGTATAGGGACCCAGAAAGATCTCCAACTTGGCTCGAAATCGGATAGTGTCGCACAAGTTTCTGTACTTCCGGGTTCTGTTAGCACATGCGTTAACATGAATAGCCATATGTAGAAACCTATTGTGAAACAACTACGTGTGCTGGTGCGATGAATTTAGAATGTGTGTGAAGAGTAGCACATCCAGCGAATTTGCACAAGGTGCACGTCTGCGTGAAGTTATCTACCGTAATGAGGATCTGATGGTAGGAAACTTCACACAGGCGTGCACTCGCCCGTCCGCAACCCACCATCAGTATGCACTTGAATTGTGCAGCAGTTTGCCGTGAAACTTGTGAAAAAGTTTTCCCGAAAAATACTATAAAAAAAAGAAAATTGACACGAAACGGGTAAGAAACATAACGACTTTTAAATCATGACCTTTATTTGGACATTTGATGAATATTTACTTCATTTTGGGTATTTTTTAGTAGGGTATCTCCACGTCGGAGTTACGGGTCAAATTTTGGAAAGACTTCTGAACTAGCGCCCATTTCGGATGACCCTGCATGGAAGTAATGTTTTATCTGTGATTATTCTCATTTAGCAAAATGTCTTCCTTTTTAAAATAAAAAACCTTGACCTCGAGTTTAAAATTTCATATTAGATTTTTTGCCCTGTTTTTGCCCCAATTACCTGTGCTTTCAAGTTTTGACAGCATCGACAGTGAAATTTAAATGGGAACATTGATATAATCTTTGCATCACCCACAGAGCAACGTGATGAACCTACAAGGCTCAGACAAGATGAGAAACCTCTTGGACCTCAGGACTCTGCTGTTGCCATACTTATGAGGACACGGGAGGTAATTCTCTGGTTCAAGGAAGGCATGGTGCTGGCTGAGCTGGGACTCGATCATGATGTGGAGATGGAGATGTCATGCGTTTCTCATTACAGATCCACAGGTAATGTTTTCTGGATATTGTATATTGATTTTTCATAATTATTGATTTTCATATTATAAATAGTTTATCAAGATTAACACTTTTCATGATTTAATTGAAATTTTTTACTCTATATTAGTGCATCCACACAAAAACATTACTATCAATCTAACTTGGATGATGGTGTGAAAATAAGGGGGAAAATAGGAGATTTATATTATCAATATAAAGAACACAATTCGTGGATAGTGAGGCCATGACGTCACAGACTTGTGAGTGAGTTGCCAATTTGTCTTGGGATTTACTGATTTTCAAAGTTTTTCATGTCATCAAAAATTCATAACTTATGAACCGATTTTGCTCAAACTTTTTTTTTATTGGTTTGTCTTCTGCTTCTATTGAAAGTAAGTTATTTTTGGAGTGGACTTGCCCTCTAAAGATCTTTGGATGAAGTGATGTTTCTCAATTTATTCTCATATCTCTTTAATATATTCCTAGATGCACTACATGTAGAACAGTGTCATTCATTAATCGCCTCGCTGGAAAATTTTGGAGTTAACATCCTTCTGGCTCTCAATAATCGGCAGACCACAAGTTGTTGGGTGTTAGATGATATTCATACTGGGGCGGATCCAGCCGGCAGCAGGGGACGGGGCCCGATTCATGAGAAAATATTTGGCTGCGAAACAGCCGGCCGATAATTCGCTAAGAGGGAGGGGGGGGGGGATAGTGAGCACTAATTTTTTTTTTTTTTTTTTTATGCTCCCGAAAATTTGAAAATGGCGCTGGCCGATACCCCCTTGGGCGCCAGGGGAGGGGGCCCATCTCCCCAAAAAAGTTCAAATAAGTGTGTTTTTACACGTCCCCCCCCCCCCCCCCCCCCCCTGGATCCGCCACTGGCCCCAAATACAGTCAGCAACCACCAGGTGGGTAACCACAGACGTGCTGAAAAACAATTCATGAATATTTACAAATCAAATTTGTTTATGGATCTACAGGTAACTCCATGCACTTTGCCTTTTCCTTCCACAGATTCTGTATTGCAGAAGTCCAAAGAGAGCACTCGCTCCTAGACATGCCTACACCATTCCGAGTCCAGAATCTACTACTAGCCTATACAATACATGTACAACAGCTCTCTGATCTCTAGTGCACTGTCCTCATCTTTGTTGTAAGTTTTGATGTTCATTTTAGTGCACAACTCAGTGCTCAATATTTTTTTTCTTTCAAAATACAATATTAAATGGCCTTGAGTGGGATACAAGGGAACTAAGGAGAATTTTTTAAAAGTTGACACTATGAGTGAAATATTCTTAAAGCAAGTGTGATATACCCTTTGTGTCCAAAGAAAGAAAAGCCATTCAATATTATTACAGTTAACTCTGCAAATCTGCAAATCTAAAATGATATTTTCTCTAAGCCATTTTGAATTGAGTACCAGGCTTCTGTAAATTTTGCTGATGAATTTTTTAGTCTTTTTGTACATTATCGAGCAAACTGGTGTTGGCTCTATTGGTCTTTTAGATGTTTTACCCTCTCAAAAAACAATAGACACAATACAAGAGATACTGCATGATAAAACAGTTTCATTACCATTTTGTTGGATTTGGGTTAACCGTTTTTCCATACGTTCATTTTGCCTTCACAATACCTGCAGTTATCTGGACGTCATGATGCCCCAAAGAGAGAGTTAGCTACATCCACTTGATGAACTGAAACTAGTCATTTAAGCTGCCCTTGGGTATGCCACTCTAATATCTGCAACAAGCCTTGCATAGAATCTGCACATCTGAACGTGAAGCTGCTCAACCGAGGGATACCAGTGCCAGTGTTCATGTTCAGTGCTTGAGAAACGGAATGATTCATAGCAGAAATTGACACCCATCACATCATTTACATTGGCAATGGCATCCATCGTCACTCAAGCATCGTTTCAAGAATGAGGATCACAAGAGAGGTTTGACTTGTTTGTGTCATGGCCATGACTGATACAAAGTTGTGTCAATGAGTCTGTATGGTGTGACTGCTTGATTTGATTAGAATTTAGTGGTATGATTTCATGTTTTCTGAACTTTCTAGGTAAAAATGGTTTATTTTTAATCCATTATTGATGATCTAAGTCATCGCTCAAAAAAATGAAATATTTGAGCATATACTGTAGATACTCCCAAAAAGAATGCAATGAATTACGAGACAACATCTTGCTCTAGAGAGTGACTCTATGATCGATAATGAAAAATAAATACAATTTTGATTAGAATATTACCTTAAATTGTAAATGATTGTCTATGCATCTAAACACACGTTCCTCAAATATTCAGCCCCCAAATAATGGTGTATAATAGTTGTATGCTTCAAACAGCCCATTCATTTTGTTGGGGAACCTCAAGACATTTGTTCCAGGCTTTATTATTTTGGTCTAGGCTGCAATTTGATTTTAAATGTTTGTTTTACAAATTGATGGAACCAGGTTAGAGGTCAAAAATTTGTATTGTGTTAAAAAAAAAAAAAGTGTACTGGAGCAGTCGTTGGAGTAGAAGTCATAATAGGGCAAAAATATTCTTGTGAGATATTTGATACACCCAGGAGCGCTAACAGTATTGCACCCCTTACCCCCACTCCTTCCAAATTGACCCCCTTCCCCCAAAAAAAAGATGGGGGGGGGGAATATGATGATGATGATTCAAAGCATTTGTATGGCGCCATGTGCATGCATCTTTCTTTTTTTTAAACATTCAAAGGCTCGCGCGAGCCCCTCCATCAAAGTTACATTTAAATGTCTGAATGAAGATGCGAGTCTTGAGCGAAGCTTTGAAGTGGTCCAGGTTGTCAATTTTCGTAATGATATTGATATGTTTAATATGATTTTAATGAAATTTAACTGTACATGTTTCCTTCAAAAATTATATTTCTACAGAAAATTTGGTTATATCAACTGTAGATTATACCTACTGGTTACAAGTCCTGATAAGTTTATAATTACTGTGATTCTGGTTTGTGTTGAATGTCTTTGTATGATTACGGTACAGTTTGTTTGTGTATGACCATGTGATATGATCTGATTACTAAATGATTACCAGCTAGCCTTACTCAAAGCCCTATTGAATTAGATCTAAATGGACAAGCAAATTTCTACTGTTTTTTAAACCTAGTTGCACACAAAAAAGATCTTCTGCAGACATATTCAGATGTTTCCTAAACAGACCATACAATTTGATATTGAAAAATATTTAGGTCTTTATTGATATTCCAATGATAGATCTTTGGCTATGTAAGGCTGCGACGAGTACTCGAGTATGATTTCTAGTACTCGAATACTCGGCCGTCATTTTTTTTTTTGCCCGTTCACCTGGCACTATCCTGGCTGACACTTATCCGTGCCCGGCTACATCTTGCCGAGGCTCAGGCTCATTGCCCTCTTTTATATAGATAAAAACATTAATAGTTTAGCATTCATTGGAATGTTCCATTTATTGAGATTTAAGAAAAAAATTATATTATAGATAAAGTGTGTAATTCTGAAGGGATTGTTTTGGACCACTTCTCTCCCATCATGGCTTACGTCTCCGCCCTATCAATTTTTGCATCACCACGTCTCCTTTCTGGAGCATCTTCAGGTTAGTTATTATATCGCCCTAGTGTTCCTTGTTGATTTTGAGAGACAATGTTCTCCTTTTCTCCACTGGCCTGGTGTCAGTTTCCAGCACTACAGCCGTGGCATCTTTGCTGTAGCTGTCCCACCTGTAATAAATTAGAAAGAAAAGAAAGGTCTAGAATAGAGTCTAGATTCTATTCCTAATGTAGGTCTAAAAGTATAAAATGGCCGAATTCTAATCAACCCGCTCTTATAACATGGTGTGTGGGGGGGGGGGGGGGAGATGATAAAATCACAGGATTCTTTGTCGCACCAATTTTTTTTTCTTTCTACCAACTAGATATGCTCAATTTTTATCAAACTTAACTTTATGCTCCTTGTGTTGCGGTTGAAGCCAGAGTTCTCCAGATTGTTTCGAGTAGTTTTGAGGAGATGAGGCACATTACTGAATAGCTATATGGTTTTCCCAGTGAATGGATTATGTCGCTCAGGACTGGATGTAGTCAGCAGCTTGAATAAGCCCCTGTTCGATGCCGCTCCATCGCAGACCAGTCCTCGAACAGAAAACCCACAGGTTTCCAGATATTCGGTTCCCTCCATAATTCTGTGGTACAACTGGTCTGTTGTGGCTCCTCCAGTGGCAAAATACGCTACTGCTCCGCAAAACGACGTACAGATTCCCCTTGCCATCAAAACAAGTGTATGTGATGCCATCTGTGGGTCTTCGCCTTCACATTTCCTGGCAAATGCTGCCATCTCATCGGCCGCCGAGCTCAGGCTAGTAAAGCAGAAAATATGTCCCGTTTGGTGTGAATAGACTAGTCCTTGAAATACCTTCATTTCGTTGCATGATAGCATAATGTTACGTTCAATCTCTCCAAGTCCTTTCAATTTGATATCTTGGCAAACGCGTGCCAAGAACTCCTTGTTAAAACCTGCCCCACTCGCAGTAAAATTGGTATAGCATCTCAAAGTTCTCTGATTGGGTAGTGTCAAAAATCCAGATGTTCTTAATAATTCGTAGGCTGCAGGCGACTTGGCAGAAAGAGCTTTATACAACCTGATTATGGCCGGATGCCACCTCATTTCTTTCGGATTGCGAGAAAGACCTTTTTTCTTCTCTTCCCACAATAAGCCAGTTCACGGATATAATCTGCGCATGCGCGAGTACACGAACCATCGCTTCCCGGTCAGGTCAATGTGTATGATACAGCATCCAGAAAGTAAAGAAAAAAAATCTTTTTGTTCATGAACATGTTCCACCATTTCTTTCGAAATACATTCATGGAAGAAGCGTCTGCTTCTCTCGACTAGCTCATTCCATCTGTCCTCGTCCAAATTAACTTTGATGGTCACATGGCCCTGGTGGGTATACACAAAGAAGTGGCACCATCTTGTGCCTGTCACGCCCATCTGGTGTTGTACCTAACTATAGTATGGGTAAGATTTTTTCAGTTCCAAGTCACCAGTTCCATCTCTAGAAGGCAGGAATTCAGGTTGTCCTTGGACAGTTTCGTGTGGGCGATTCTGTGTGGGCACTTGATCTCCAGAACCCCGGTGTCGCAACAAGAGCATTTGATGATGCCATCCGGGCTTGCTCCAAGAAAAACTTTGTCACCTACCACAAAGAGTCCACAATCCTTAACTTCAAAGTGTTGATGAAGAAAAGAACATGATGCTATAAAGTATAATGTTTCAAAGCTTAAACATTCAACACTTCTGCAGCATGGTTTGCTTCACCACGCTTCACTTTCACGCTCTGTGGCAGCACAGTGAAATCGACATCCGTCTCGGTTTCCTCTCCCACACAAATCCTGTGCCATTTCGACCGGTGGCAAGTCTTGGAGTAGCTCGGGATCAGTCGGTGGCAAGGCTTGGAGTGGCCTGGGTTCAACTGGTGGCAAGGCTCGGGAGTGGCTCGGGATCAGCCGGTGGCAAGTCTTGGAGTGGCTCGAACATTTGATTTTAAGACCACTGGTGTCCCAACAAGAGCATTTGATGATGCCATCTGGGCTTGCTCCAAGAAAAACTTTGTTACCTACCACAAAGAGTCCACAATCCTTAACTTCAAAGTGTCGATGACCTATTTTGTGTTCCCGCACGTAGGCACTCCTTGGTTCCTCCTCCATCTCGCGACCGTACTTCAAGGCTGGCAATGAAGAGTCAATGGCTTCATGCCCCAAGATCCTATTCACAAGTGAGGCCGTGTTCACCTCTTCCCCCTTTTTTTCTTTTGACCGCTGCTTTGTCATCACAGCATGGGCCACTGACAGACCTGCCAACCAGTACGATTTAGTCGTATTTAGTACGATTTTTAGAAGCAAATACGACAGTACGATTTTCCTGAATAAAATACGATTTAGTTTGTGTGTGTGTTAGCCATTTTCAATGGTAAAATGCTCATTCTGTCCTGTAAAGTATCCTACAAGCATCTCAAATTGGCAATTTGGGGATGTTCATTGGTTCATCGAACACAACATTCGTGACAAAATCATGCATATTCAACAAATGATCCATAAAAAAATTGATCCGCGTAACAGTCCGTGTTTATTTTTAAGAATACAACTTTTGTCAGTAAAATACAACTTTTGGGATTAAAGAATACAGTTTTTGAACTCCAGAGGTTGGCAGGTCTGCACTGACCCAGTCACCCTCCCCCTGCGATGTTTCATCCACTCCTCATTATTGGCTCGCCCACGAGTTGCCTCCTCCAGGTCACGTACTTCTTCAACAGAGCAACTTGGAGTTCTCCAGATTGTTTCGAGTAGTTTTGAGGAGATGAGGCACATCACTGAAGAGGTATATAGGTTTCCCATTGAATGGATTAGTAAAGGTATGTCGCTCAGGACTGGATGTAGTCAGCAGCTTGAGTAAGCCCCTGTTCGATGCCGCTCCATCGCAGTCCTCGAACAGAAAACCCATAAGTTTCCAGATATTCGATTCCCTCCATAATTATGTGGTACAACTTGTCTTTTGTGGCTCCTCCAGTTGCAAAACGCGCTACTGCTCTGCAAAACGACGTACAGATTCCCCTTGCCATCAAAACAAGTGTATGTGATGCCATCTGCGGGTCTTCGCCTTCACATTTCCTGGCAAATGCTGCCATCTCATCGGCCGCCGAGCTCAGGCTGGTAAAGCCAATAATATGTCCCGTTTGGTCTGAATAGACTAGTCCATGAAATACCTTCATTTCGTCGAATGCTAGCATGATGTTCCGTTCGATCTCTCCTAGTCCTTTCAATTTGATATCTTGGCAAACGCGAGCCAAGAACTCCTTGTTAAAACCTGCCTCACTCGCAGTAAAATTGGTATAGTATCTCAAAGTTCTCTGGGTTGGGAGTGTCAAAAATCCAGATGTTCTTAATAATTCGTGAGGCTGCAGGCGTCTTGGCAGAAAGAGCTTTATACAACCTGATTATGGCCGGATGCCACCTCATTTTTTTCGGATTGCGAGAAAGACCTTTTTTCTTCTCTTCCCACAATTAGCCAGTTCACGGATATAATCTGCGCATGCGCGAGTACACGAACCATCGCTTCCCGGTCAGGTCAATGTATATGGTACAGCATCCAGAAACTAAAGAAAAAATTAAAATCTTTTTGTTCATGAACATGTTCCAAATATTAACATCAACGCCCCATCTGTTCAAATAGTTCTTTGTCCACCATTTCTTTCGAAATACATTCATGGAAGAAGCGTCTGCTTCTCTCGACTAGCTCATTCCATCTGTCCTCGTCCAAATTAACTTTGATGGTCACATGGCCCTGGCGGGTATACACAAAGAAGTAGCACCATCTTGTGCCTGTCACGCCCATCTGGTGTTGCACCTAACTATAGTATGGGTGAGATTTTTTCAGTTCCAAGTCACCAGTTCCATCTCTAGAAGGCAGGAATTCAGGTTGTCCTTGGACAGTTTCGTGTGGGCGATGCTGTGTGGGCACTTGATCTCCAGAACCCCGGTGTCGCAACAAGAGCATTTGATAATGCCATCTGGGCTTGCTCCAAGAAAAACTTTGTCACCTACCACAAAGAGTCCACAATCCTTAACTTCAAAGTGTTGATGAAGAAAAGAACATGATGCTATAAAGTATAATGTTTCAAAGCTTAAACATTCAACACTTCTGCAGCATGGTTTGCTTCACCACGCTTCACTTTCACGCTCTGTGGCAGCACAGTGAAATCGACATCCGTCTCGGTTTCCTCTCCCACACAAATCCTGTGCCATTTCGACCGGTGGCAAGTCTTGGAGTAGCTCGGGATCAGTCGGTGGCAAGGCTTGGAGTGGCCTGGGTTCAACTGGTGGCAAGGCTCGGGAGTGGCTCGTGATCAGCCGGTGGCAAGTCTTGGAGTGGCTCGAACATTTGATTTTAAGACCACTGGTGTCCCAACAAGAGCATTTGATGATGCCATCTGGGCTTGCTCCAAGAAAAACTTTGTTACCTACCACAAAGAGTCCACAATCCTTAACTTCAAAGTGTCGATGACCTATTTTGTGTTCCCGCACGTAGGCACTCCTTGGTTCCTCCTCCATCTCGCGACCGTACTTCAAGGCTGGCAATGAAGAGTCAATGGCTTCATGCCCCAAGATCCTATTCACAAGTGAGGCCGTGTTCACCTCTTCCCCCTTTTTTTCTTTTGACCGCTGCTTTGTCATCACAGCATGGGCCACTGACAGACCTGCCAACCTGTGTGTGTGTTAGCCATTTTCAATGGTAAAATGCTCATTCTGTCCTGTAAAGTATCCTACAAGCATCTCAAATTGGCAATTTGGGGATGTTCATTGGTTCATCGAACACAACAGTCGTGACAAAATCATGCATATTCAACAAATGATCCATAAAAAAATTGATCTGCGTAACAGTCCATGTTTATTTTTAAGAATACAACTTTTGTCAGTAAAATACAACTTTTGGGATTAAAGAATACAGTTTTTGAACTCCAGAGGTTGGCAGGTCTGCACTGACCCAGTCACCCTCCCCCTGCGATGTTTCATCCACTCCTCATTATTGGCTCGCCCACGAGTTGCCTCCTCCAGGTCACGTACTTCTTCAACAGAGCAACTTGGCAGCTTGGCAATAAACTCCTGTAGAGAGCCAGTATTACTAGCCAATAAAGGCAGGGGCAGAGGGACACTCTTCGCTACCGCGCCCTCTTCGTGCTCAACATTCACATCTGTGTAAATATCAGCATGACTCTGTTGAACTGTTGTGGATGGCTGAATGTTGATGCACTGGAAGACAGCTGCATCTTCAAAGCTCGGGAAGAGTGCTTGTGTGAGTGTTGTCACTGATGTTGGGTTACTGGTTGACCTGGCACCAAGTGGAGAAAGAATCTGTCGAGCTCTTGGGTTGATGCCCTCACTATCTTGTGAAGAACCTCCATTTCTTCTTGATTGAAATGGAGGTTCTTCACAAGATAGTGAGGGCATCAACCCAAGAGCTCGACAGATTCTTCTCCACTTGGTGCCAAGTGCCAATCAAGAAGAAATGAGGGGTTGATGTATGGATGAATAAGTAAACACGTTGATTCAAATACATGTATTTGAATATTAACAAAGCATTGTGAACAACATTTACATTGCAAACTACCTGTTTTTGTCTCTTTATCTACATCTACACGAGCAGAAACAAATTATTCCTTACCTACACACCATACCAGCATACGAGTAGGCCAACATTTTGGGGCACCAATAGAGGAGAACACTATGGAATGCCTCGATGGCACTGGTCTGCTGTACATGGGACATCTTTTTCACGTCATTCCTGAGCCTCGTCTTTGACAACTCCTCAGAAATCTTCTTGAAAGCTTGGTCCCTGATAATCAAAAGAAGAAATAACTTGCCATTAGACAGTGAATGACAAAAATGTTTTAAATCACATGGTTGATACCATCTCTGCAATTACTTCAGCTCTACAGAAGCCCAAACAAGCCAAATAATTCAACATTCATCTTTTCTCCTAATAACTGGCAAAGAGGGGTCCAAACTGTAAGACTGTGATATACTGTATCTGTATATTAATTAGTATCAATATTTCACACTCAAATAAATATTCTACAGCGCAATAAAAGTATTGAATGTTACATATGAAAAGTAATCATATACTTGTACAAATACAAAACACTTTTTTTATATCCAAGACCATCAAGCTCTTACCATGTTTCACCCACCCTCGTTGCGAGTACTGCTCTCCATGAGCACACTTTGGGTAGGTGTCCCCATGGCCCTCGTGGATGTTCCGCATGTGATTTAGAAGTGATGCAAACTTCGCTTGCATTATATCATGGCTCCATCACCGTCACGTGTGGATGCGGCGCACCAGTAGAGATGGTTGTTGATGGACCTCTTCCATCTGCCAACAATCTCGCAGTCATGCAGCTTCGACAAAGCATTGATCTTCTTCTTGAGTCCTGTAATTTCATATTGGCAAGGGAAGTGTGTGGGGAGAGGGTGAGGATTATTATATATCATTAAATACCAGTAGCATAAAAAAGGAAACACAGGGATACTGTGAAAGATTACCTTTCAATTTTTCTCCAAGCAGGATAGGATTAGGAACTGTATTCTACCCCATAAGACTTCACAATCACATGTCCATAAACCTATCATTTCTAGTAAGGCATTGTCTCCTCTCTAATCAGGGTTGTTCAAGAAATTGTCATTAATTAATTCAGTAAATATATTAAAACACATCAGACTAACCTTTAGAAATGTGCCGAATATCAAATCTATAGTCGATGTCTGGATGCCGATCTGTCACCAGAGTCCCTACAGTCACTTCTTTCTCATCCAAACTAGCCAGTGCCCTGGAAAGTCCTTCTTTTTCCATGGCATTGCTGCTTGATACTTTGTTGCTCTGAAGAAAGAAAGGGAGACAAATGTTCAAAATTGCATAATAATATTAATGAAACAATAATGATACAATGATAAATTTGCTGGCCTTCAAAGGTTCACCCCCCCCACCAGTAATTACTGTCTGATGCATACTGCACTATGTGTCACACATTAATATCAATGGAATCTGTTTTTCTCCTGTGTTTCCTTGTTTTTTTCCTTTCATATATATTATTTCTATTCAGTAAATCTATTAATGAGAGATTCATGGTGTTAACTTTCTCTTACCTGGACCAGTTGGACTTCAATGATCTTGTTTCCTCTCAGGTCCATGAGGGTGTACAGACCAAATTTGGCGCAATGGCCAGGGTAGTCCGCCCGTCCATTGCCACCAAGGACTAACCTCTCCTTCTCTCCAATCTCATTTTGGTTTTCTTTCTCTAGACAATCGTCAGTAAATAATGAATCACAAAAAGCAATTCCACTTCTCATCAGGGCATTCATGATATAACCAACGGTACTCTGAAAAACTTAAAGCTCGACCAGCAGTGTGAAACCGTCTTTTACAATCAGAACACAGAAGGCTGTGTTGATTACGTTTGACTGGCTTATCACAGTTCCCACACTGGAACTTATATTTCCGAC
This sequence comes from Strongylocentrotus droebachiensis, assembly GCA_035222895.1. NCBI lineage: Eukaryota > Metazoa > Echinodermata > Echinoidea > Camarodonta > Strongylocentrotidae > Strongylocentrotus > Strongylocentrotus droebachiensis. Next base: position 8,818 of record JAVYIG010010545.1, on the reverse strand, counting down.
CGTCCACTATCTTTTTCGGATCATCCTTGATTTTGTCAGCCTTTCACTTAATTCATTACCCTTATTACAAATTGAAGATATTTCTCCCAGTCTTTCATGTCCACCTTGGATGGTCTGAAGGCTGTTTTCAGTCGTGACCTCTGATCGACTGCGTTGAAATCCAAAGATCTCCCAGAAACAGCTTTGGCGTTGGATGTGTTTGATCATCGAATCTCCGACCACAACTACGTCGTGTTTGTTGTGGATAACACAATGTCAGATGCGGTATCCCTCTATCTGCTCCTGGTATGGCGGTGAAGTAGATCTAGTAGGTGTTAACGGCGAAGCTTCTGTTATTGTTTCTTGAACAGCAAGAACTTGAAAGCGGTTAGATTTTATTAAGGATAGTGTCATCGACAATGCCCTCTTCCACAAAGGTAGTGTTAGTTGTGGCATCGCGATCTTCTTTCTTGGTTTCTAGACGTCCGAGTCTTTTATTAATGCTTTTCACGAACGCCAATATTTCAAGGAGAACTTGATTGCCTTGTTCTTTAATGCCTTCTTCAAGCCTTTCTATTTCTTTATCAGCATTTGTGCTGCGATCTCAAGATCCAAGGCCGTTTTCAGACGAGCGGTAAATGTTGCCTTTAAGCCGTTTTTGTCAAGACCTCTCTTTTGAAGCTCCACTACGAAGTTCTTTGACACAAAGATGTTGGATATCGTCTAAGGACACTAGTGTGATAAATAAGATCCTCTCTTCCAGGCCGCAAGATATGAAATCGCGTCATGGAGATGGTATGACGCACCCTTGCTGATTTTATGACGTACAGTTAGAATAGTGTGCGTAAATTTGGAGTTGCCCAACAACCTGTTTTTTATGCGCCTATAATAACAATTTTCAAAGTTTTATCGTTAGAAAATGAATATTTTCCTTGTTTAACAGCAAAAACTCAGAGCAACAGAAAAACATGTCTGCTTCCTCCTGAGGTCTACTACTACTAGGTCTACCTAACAATAGCCTCTTCATTCAGGGCACTAGGCTGTTCCATTGACTTGAAGGAAAAATGTTTTTGCCATTCTTGTTTCAACTTCTCTTCTATTGGCATGAGGTTATGATTTATGAAGTTCTTCTTTGATTTTCATTTGTGACTCCTCGGTCTCCCCCTCTGGTAGCGATAGTTGTTGGTAATTAAGACATCCGTACGAATCTCGCTTTTGGTTTGAAGCTGTTGAGCCAAGCACTGTCAGCTTTGCCCTTCAGTTCATCGCATCCATGTCTCAGATGTAACACATTGTCCACTCTGTTGAGAAACTGAGAGATGACCTGTACAGGTCAGCTATAACTATGCACAACATTTCTTTTCTAATCCATATTTCACGTATTGGGGCAGCGATAAGATGAGGTCAAGTGGACTGGATCTTCTCCAATGCGATATAGCAATCAAAGACTTTGTGAGCTTTTCATGTCCCATTCATACACTCGTAGGATATGCTGCCTTGACACATCCGAACCACAGAACTAGCACTTTATCTAGAAAATTACATGTGCCGTGCATGCCAGATATACAAAACAAGTTTGAATTTGGTCATATTTGGACATTTGCTTAAATGGGCAAGTAATTCATGCCTTAACTTTTGGAAAGATTTTCTACATCGGCTCTCCAAAAGAAAATGTGAGCTAGTGTTGGCAGGGGGAAAAAAATGCAATGAATAGTTGGATTACCATGCTTACATCTACAGTTTATGCTACACGAGGCTCACTGAATTGGCTGTCTTTCTAAGACTTGTAACTGTCGATGAAGGCTTCTCCATTGTGCAAACTTTTTTGCGAGTGGATCTGCACTGTAAAATACATGATCATCATTCTTGTAGCTAGGTTTGGGTTTAGGTGTAGGTGTATTTATAGGAGTTCCAAAGTTAGTATCCACAGATTCCACAGTAGTGCTTGAACATTCGCTATCATCCCTCGTCTTACGCTGTGTTGAAATATATGTGGCTATTTTTGCTTTGTGATCCAGTTTATTTTGGCAATATTTAAGTTTCTTGACTTCATGCAAGGTGTGCCTGTGTCTGACCTTCACTGTGTATGTGGTCTATGACTTCATGCACGGTGTGCCTGTGTCTGACCTTCACGCACTGTGTATGTGGTCTATGACCTTCACCCACTGTGTATGTGGTCTATGACTTCATGCACGGTGTGCCTGTGTCTGACCTTCACGCACTGTGTATGTGGTCTATGACTTCATGCACGGTGTGCCTGTGTCTGACCTTCACCCACTGTGTATGTGGTCTATGACTTCATGCACGGTGTGCCTGTGTCTGACCTTCACGCACTGTGTATGTGGTCTATGACTTCATGCACGGTGTGCCTGTGTCTGATCTTTTAATATTCTGTCTATGTGTACTGTATAGTGTAATTGTGTCGGGATCAGGGGGTTGTTGCACACAACCTTCATGACGACAAGATAAGCGACATCTTGCACTGTCCGCTAAGTTTTTCACGAACCCTTCGTCAAAACCAACAACTGCTGGGACAAGTCACTTATCGTTCCTCCAAACCTGTCACATTATCACGAACAAATATTCTCACGTTTGGAAGAAACTTCTCTGATAAATAACTGATTAAAAACCTGGTGGTGGAGTAAGGGGCCCCCACTAGCCACTCCCTCTACTATTCTGAGAAAATTTTGTGTTTTAGACTAGTATCTATTGACTTAGTCTATTTTGTAAAAAGACAGTCGTGATGCACCCAATATTTGTCAAGACACAACATTAGCTTTTGAAAGAAATTCTTGGATAATCGATAAATAACTGAATTTAGATCTACATCCAGTGGTGGATTTGAGAGGGGGTTCCCCTCCCTCTCTGAGCAAATTTTGAGATTTGATTAAATTTTAAAATGGCATAGAGGTCTATCACGCAGTGTCGTGATGCCGACGATCTCCGACCTGAACAGAGGAAGGATACAAGAGAGAGGGAGATGAGCACAAACTAATACTAGACAGCTAGTTTGAGCGCTTGTTCAGAAAAACTCCAAACAAGCGCGGCGCATCAAGCAATACTGTACTCACCTGACATTCCTCAGCTTGACCTTGAAGCTGACCCAAGGGATCAGGAGATTGGGAGCGTGTCTGAGACCGGTTATCAGAATTCGAAAGTTCAGATTGTTCATCCTCAAACTCTATCTCGGAAGAAAATGGTGACTCACTGATTTCAGCTTCATCCGGAATACCGCCCGCGCTCTCAGTCTCAACATTATGATGAACATCAACATGTCCGCCAGCATTATCACTATCACTACCGGGTCATCTCTTGGCTTGCTAGCTTGGTCATCTCCTGGCTTGCTAACTGGGTCATCTCTTGGCTTGCTAGCTGGGTCATCTCCTGGCTTGCTAACTGGGTCATCTCCTGGTTTGCTAGCTGGGTCATCTCCTGGCTTGCAAGCTGGGTCATCTCTTGACTTGCTAGCTGGGTCATCTCCTGGCTTGCTAGCTGGGTCATCTCCTGGGTCATCTCTTGGCTTGCTAGCTGGGTCATCTCTTGGCTTGCTAGCTGGGTCATCTCTTGGCTTGCTAGCTGGGTCATCTCCTGGCTTGCTAACTGGGTCATCTCTTGGCTTGCTAGCTGGGTCAACCCTTGGCATGCTGCGTTGCCTTCCTGGCTTGCTAGCAGAGTCATCTCTTTGCACGCTGTGTTGCCTTGTCGGCTTGCTAGGTGAGTCACCTCTATACAGGGTGTGTTGCCTGTATTCATGGTACATAGGCCCAGGCTGCTAAATCCTGTGATATCACCTGTGGAGTGTGAATATACCAGACCCTGGGATACTTTCATCTCGTCAAAGGCAAGAGTTACTTTTCTCTGTGTTTCCCCAAGAGACTTAAAGTTCATGTCGTCGCACACTCTTTCAATAAATTCTTTGTTGAATCCTGGTTTTTGGTTCATGAAGTGGATGTAGCAGCGTAATGTGCGCTGGGTAGAGAGAGTTAAAAATCCAGAGGTACGTAGTATGTCATATGCCTTGGGAGATTTCGCACACATAGCAATGCAAAGGCGAATTATAGCTGGGTGCCACCTCATTCCCTTAGGGCTGCGACTAAGGCGCTTCTTCTGTTCTTGCAAAAGAAGTTGCTGCTGTGAATCTTCCGGGAATTTGTTATTCATATCGGGATCTTCTCTTTCAAACATTGCTGCAAAAGCAGCACTCTCTTCAGGTCCATGAGCACGTACGACCCATACTTAGCGCAGTGTCCAGGTGAATCAGCGTGTGCATCCCCACCAAGTACAAGCCGCTCCCCTTCTGGTATCTCCCTGACGAGCTTCGTCTGCTCCTTCTTCACCACTCTGATGATGGCTGGCTGGAAGTAATCACGCTGGTATCCTAAGAAAGTATTTACGGAGATGGCTTTGAGATTCATGTGTCTCAGGACACTGAGAACCTTAGTAGGACTACCTCCCCCATACAGTATGACAGCTGATAATAGGAGGTTCCCAGCCATCTCATCTCCAATCTTTGGCTGGCTCTGCCATTCACGGAGGTGGCCACAGTCCAGGCAAGTTGCCACCACCTTGATTGATTGATTTTATTCGTCAAGTATAGTACATTGAATGCATACATAAAGCAAAATGGAACGAGAAGATACATTGACAGGATAACCCATGAAAGCCGGAAAAGGCTTATTTCCAACGGGGTCCTATAAAGTACGTGTACAGTACGGCATGAGAATAAAATATCACAACTAATAACTACTACGAATATTACGAATAAATAATATAACATAAACAACAACAAAAATTTCTAGAACTTATAGCAAACAATGATCTACGGTATATTATGCAAGATTAAACTTAAAAACGTGCGCTACACATAATGAACTGTGATTTAAGATTACTGATATTACTGTTCTTGAAGGGATTCATGCTTTAGGTATTGTTTTAATACACTTTTAAAGACTTTAAAGACACTATTTTGACATGTTTTGGGAGAGAATTCCAAAATTGGATACCATTAAAATAAAAAGAGTTTCCAATTTGTCCTTTTCGCTTGGGTAAAACAAAATTAAAATGACTATTTCTTGTATCGTATCCATGGATATTTGAGACACGAGTAAAATTATTAGTAATATAATGATCTACATCTGAGTAGTATATTTTATGGACATGGTGTAACACGAGTTGTTTAGACCTTTGACCTACATGGAGTATACCTGCTTCTTCAAGTTCATTTTTCCCGACGTGTGTTCTTGGGCCTAAGCAATTAATAAATCTTATTCTGAATTATTCTTAACTTTTTCTTATCCATCTTGCCCAGACTACTGTACCAAGCAGCGTTAGCATAATCAAATAAACATTGTATCAAAGCAAAACACAAAATACGTCTCGACTTCATGTTCATACAAGTTTGGTATCTATACAAAAAATTTAAGCGAGAATTAGCCTTTTTGGCAATTGAATCTACCAAACCTGTCCATGACAGATCACTAGTTAAATTTATTCCTAAATATTTTACTGAATCTTTTCTCTCAATCACTTGATTATTATAGGTAACCTTGAAGTCACGTGTATATTATAAACTTTCCCTTCGAACAAAATAAAATACTTTCTGTTTTTCCAACATGTAAACTAAGCTTGTTGTCTGTCATCCATTCGATGCATTTTGCCAATTCTGCACTTAGTTTTTCTTCAATTGACTTAGGATTTGTATCTGAATATAGTAACACACTATCGTCAGCATATAAAAGTAATTTAGAATCATTAACACAAGTACACATATCATTAATATAACACATAAAGAGAATGGGGCCTAAAATGCTCCCTTGTGGAACCCCGCATTTAATAGGCAGGGAATCAGATATTACCTTCTGCATAGTTACCACTTGATGACGATTAGTTAAATATGATCTAAACCATTTAACACATGCCGAATCCAAACCCATCACTTCCAATTTCTTTAATAGTATGTTATGATTTACAGTATCAAAGGCTTTTTGTAAGTCCAGAAAAACCATTCCAACAAAGCGCCCTTGAGAAACTTCATTCCTAACAAAATCCGATAAATGTATTAAACATGTTTCAGTGGAATATCCGTTACGAAATTACCAACGTCAGTTTTGTCTTTCTTTTTATGTAGCGGAGTTACTTTTGCAATTTTCATGTCGTCAGGAAAGGTAGAAGACATAAGAGATAAATTGATTATATAATTCAAAGGTTCATACAAATTTCTCGCCCCATCTTTTAAAAATCTGGCTGGTATCATATCTAGTCCAGTACTTTTTGATACTTTCAACTTGTTTAACTCATATAAAACAAACTTTTCTGTAACTGGAGAAAAGTGAAAAACTATCTTTTGAGATGTCTTTCTCGTCATAAAACTTTTGAAATCTTTCACTGTCGGCATGGAATTTGTTCGTGTTTACTGGTAATTTACACGCTAACTTGTCAGCCACAGTTGTAAAATAATTATTGAACTCATTTGCTATTCTTGATTTATCATGACATAATTCTCCCTGGACATTAATAACTGTCTCTTGAGCACTTTTCCCTTTGCCTTTAAGACCTAAACCCTTCAAATTTTTCCCTAACTTCCTGGAGTCATGTTTGTTTTCTTCAATTTGATCTTGAAAATATTTGACTTTAGCTCTTTTAACCTTTCTTTGTACTAGATTCCTTAATGCTTTGTATTTTCTTGCGAGATCCAAATTACTAATATCCCTTTTCATATTTTTGTAAGCTACATTTCTCTCTTTAATTATCGCAATAATTTCATTGTTCATCCATTTTTCTGTTCTTTGCTTGATTCTTATTTGTTTAAGAGGTGCAATCATATTAACTATTGATAAAAAAATAGTTTTAAAATTTGCCCATGCCATATTTACTTCGTTACATTCTGTTATTTTAGACCAATCGACTAGAGATAAATTTAAATTGAAATCATCTACATTATAACTTTTCATTCTTCTAATGGATATAGTTTTGTGGTGCCCAAACACGGGCCTAATAAGCTTCCTTGAGCAATAAGTTAGTGAATGATCACTTATGCCAAGGTCAATAACGCCACTTTGACATATATGCTCTTCTTTACTACATAATACGTGATCTATTAATGAGGAAGTCGTCTGTGATATACGAGTGGGCAGATTTATAAGTTGGTTCAAACCATTTAAATTCAATATATTTTCATATTTTCTGGATAATGGAGACTTTCGCAAAAGGCAAATATTTATGTCTCCTAAAACTATGACCTCATCGTCTTTTGTTAATTTATCAAAAGTTTCGGAGAGTCTTTCAATAAAAGTATGATCTTTAGGGGGTCTGTAGTAGACGCCAAATGTAATTGGTTTGGTTCGTGGTAAAAGGACATCGACCCACAATGATTCAACGTTTTCTAACATGAGATCGGCTCTTAAATTGAAGGCAATATCGTTTCTAATAAAGAGGCAAACACCACCTCCTTGCCCAGATGTTCTGTCTCGTCGTAAAATGCAATATCCATCTATACAGACTTCTTCATCATTTACAGACGAGTTTAACCACGTTTCAGAAATTGCGATAATGGAAATTTTATTCTTAGAAAAAAGTAATCGAAGTTCAGAAATTTTATACAAAATGGATCTAACATTTAAATGGACGAAATGCAGGCCTTTAGCCTCGAATTTATCATTAAAGCATTCATAAAGTGTTGTGTTATCGACATTGGTTGGGGTACTTAATTCAGATTCACTTATACGTCGAGTACGTGCAACATTTGCAATGGAGTTTGTGAATAGCGAGTCGCAAAAAGAGGGTAAAGAACATGTTAAAGAAGTCCATTTTTCATTTGGGTTTTGGTATAATCTAGTATACTCGTGTATACTTATATCTTGGCATTTGGTATGATGCCATTTTTGACATACACTACCGCTCAAAGGTTTTGGCATCGGTTCCGCTCCGTAAACCGCACCGAACTGTGTACGGTGAACGGCGAGGATCCGTTCACCGTACTCCGAACTTCGGTTCCTCACCGTTTGCTCACCGTTTGCTCACCGTTTGCTCACCGTACGCTCACCGTTTGCTAACCGAGGAATGGCGGTTAATAACAAAAAGAAATGTGCGCGCTAAGTCTGCGAGCGCGTATCCAAAGAACTCTCAAAAGTTGAACACACGTACGCGGAAAGTCAAGTTATTTGTTTTATTTTATCATACCGATGCGCGCTTGCCACTGACGTCACAATCAGTTTATTATTACATCACAATAGTGTAAAAGAATGCTTTTCATTCCGAGCATAAACACACGACAGAATGATACGAAAACGATTATTTAGTTGATTTCATTGACGAGACAATCATACGAAAATGATTATTTAGTTGATTTCATTGTCGAGACAATGATACGAAAATGATTGTTTACTTGATTTCATTGACGAGACAATGATACGAAAATGATTGTTTACTTGATTTCATTGTCGAGACAATGATACAAAATTGATTGTTTACTTGATTTCATCGTCGAGACAAGGATACGAAAATGATTGTTTACTTGATTTCATTGTCGAGACAATGATACGAAAATTATTATTTAGTTGATTTCATTGTCGAGACAACGATACGAAAATGATTATTTAGTTGATTTCATTGTCGAGACAATGATACAAAAATGATTATTTACTTGATTTCTTTGACGAGACAATCATACGAAAATGATTATTTACTTGATTTCAATGCTGAGACAATGATACGAAAATGATTGTTTACTTGATTTCATTGACGAGACAATGATACGAAAATGATTGTTTACTTGATTTCATTGGCGAGACAATGATACGAAAATGATTATTTAGTTGATTTCATTGTCGAGACAATGATA
>JAVYIG010010544.1:55000-62500 GCA_035222895.1 Strongylocentrotus droebachiensis | reverse complement strand
CCATTTCGACCCGCACTTCCACGCAAGTCAATGGGGTTTCGCCCTTCAGCGGGGCTCCGTGTCCCTGCTGTCCCTGGCCGTTACTCGGGCAGGGACAGCCGAGAATCGATGGTAAACCAATATTCTTCGGAGGATAACCAGTCCAGCGGGACTCCAGGTCCGACCTCGGCCGTGTCTCTGGCAGGGGACAGCCGAGAATCGACGGTGGACGAATATTCTTCCGAGGATAACCAGGCCATCGATACCCCGGTCCGACCTCGCCCGTGTCTCTGGCAGAGGACAGCCGAGAATCGATGGTTGAACTGTATTCTTCCGAAGATAACCAGGCCATCGAGACCCCCGGCCCACCCTCGGCCGTGTCTCTGGCAGGGGACAGCCGAGAACCGATGGTGGACCAGTGTTCTTCCGAAGATAACCAGGCCATCGAGACTCCAGTCCGGACCTCGGCCGTGTCTCTGGCAGGGGACAGCCGAGAACCGATGGTGGACCAGTGTTCTTTCGATGATAACCAGGCCATCGAGACTCCAGTTCCGACCTCGGCCGTGTCTCTGGCAGGGGACAGCCGAGAATCGATGGGGGACCGGTGTTAAACAGGCCATCGAGACCCCGGTCCGACCTCGCCCGCGTCTCCGGCAGGGACAGCCGAGAACCGCAGGTGGCTCATTGCACGGAGACCTTCGAACGAGACCCCTCCCTTACATATACTTCACGAGCACGAAACCCCCCTCCGATTTTGGCTCCTACAACACGCAAGTCAATGGGAAATTTTCCTTGAAATTTTAAAGTCAAGGCCTCCAGCGGGACTCCAGGTCCCCCTTCGCCCGTGTCTCCCGCATGGGACAACCGAGAATCGATGGTGGACCAGTACTCTTCCGAGGGAAACCAGTCCAGCGGGACCCCAAGTCCACCCTCGGCCGTGTCTCTGGCAGGGGGCAGCCGAGAACCGATGGTAAACCAATATTCTTCGGAGGATATTAAAGGCCATCAAGACCCCAAGTCCACCCTCGGCCGTGTCTCTGGCAGGAGACGGCCGGGAACCGATGGTCGAACAGTGTTATCCAGGGGATAACCACTCCACCGGGACCCCGGTCCACCCTTGGCCGTGTCTCCGGCAGAGGACATCCGAGAACCGCTGGTGGCTCAATGCACGGAGACCTTCGAACGAGACCCCTCCCTTACATATACTTCACGAGCACGAAACCCCCCTCCGAATTTTGCTTCTACAACACGCAAGTCAATGGGAAATTTTCCTTGAAATTTTAAAGTCAAGGCCTCCAGCGGGACTCCAGGTCCCCCTTCGCCCGTGTCTCCCGCATGGGACAGCCGAGAATCGATGGTGGGCCAGTACTCTTCAGAGGAAAACCATTCCAGCGGGACTCGGGTTCCCCTTCGGCCCTGTCTCTGGCAGAGGACAACCGAGAATCGATGGCGGACCAGTACTCTTCCGAGGATAACCAAGCCACCGGGACTCCAGTTCCGACCTCGGCCGTGTCTCTGGCAGGGGACAGCCGAGAATCGATGGGGGACCGGTGTTAAACAGGCCATCGAGACCCCGGTCCGACCTCGCCCGCGTCTCCGGCAGGGACAGCCGAGAACCGCTGGTGGCTCATTGCACGGAGACCTTCGAACGAGACCCCTCCCTTACATATACTTCACGAGCACGAAACACCCCTCCGATTTAGGCTCCTACAACACGCAAGTCAATGGGAAATTTTCCTTGAAATTTGAAAGTCAAAGCCTCCAGCGGGACTCCAGGTCCTCCTTCGCCCGTGTCTCCCGCATGGGACAACCGAGAATCGATGTCGGACCAGTACTCTTCCGAGGGAAACCAGTCCAGCGGGACTCGGGTTCCCCTTCGGCCCTGTCTCCGGCAGGGGACAACCGAGAATCGATGGTGAACCAGTACTCTTTCGAGGATAACCAAGCCACCGGTACTCCAGTTCCGACCTCGGCCCTGTCTCCGGCAGGGGACAACCGAGAACCGATGGTCGAACAGTGTTATCTCGGGTATAACAAATCCACCGGGACTCCGGGTCCGACCTCGGCCGTGTCTCTGGCAGGGGACAACCGAGAATCGATAGTGGACCAGTACTTATCCGAGGATAACCAGTCCACCAGGACTCCGGGTCCGACCTCGGCCGTGTCTCTGGCAGGGGAAAGCCGAGTATCGATGGTGGGCCAGTTCTCTTCCGAGGGAAACCAGTCCAGCGGTACTCCAGTTCCGACCTCGGCCCTGTCTCCGGCAGGGGACAACCGAGAACCGATGGTCGAACAGTGTTATCTCGGGTATAACAAATCCACCGGGACTCCGGGTCCGACCTCGGCCGTGTCTCTGGCAGGGGACAACCGAGAATCGATAGTGGACCAGTACTTATCCGAGGATAACCAGTCCACCAGGACTCCGGGTCCGACCTCGGCCGTGTCTCTGGCAGGGGAAAGCCGAGTATCGATGGTGGGCCAGTTCTCTTCCGAGGGAAACCAGTCCAGCAGGACTCGGGTTCCCCTTCGGCCCTGTCTCTGGCAGGGGACAGCCGAGAACCGATGGTAAACCAATATTCTTCGGAGGATAACCAGGCCATCAAGATTCCAAGTCCACCCTCGGCCGTGTCTCTGGCAGGGGACGGCGAGGCACCGATGGTAAACCAATATTCTTCGGAGGATAACCAGGCCATCGAGACCCCAAGTCCACCCTCGGCCGTGTCTCTGGCAGGGGGGCAGCCGAGAACAGATGGTAAACCAATATTCTTCGGAGGATAACCAGGCCATCAAGATTCCAAGTCCACCCTCGGCCGTGTCTCTGGCAGGGGACGGCGAGGCACCGATGGTAAACCAATATTCTTCGGAGGATAACCAGGCCATCGAGACCCCAAGTCCACCCTCGGCCGTGTCTCTGGCAGGGGACGGCGAGGCACCGATGGTAAACCAATATTCTTCGGAGGATAACCAGGCCATCGAGACCCCAAGTCCACCCTCGGCCGTGTCTCTGGCAGGGGGGCAGCCGAGAACAGATGGTAAACCAATATTCTTCGGAGGATAACCAGGCCATCAAGATTCCAAGTCCACCCTCGGCCGTGTCTCTGGCAGGGGACGGCGAGGCACCGATGGTAAACCAATATTCTTCGGAGGATAACCAGGCCATCGAGACCCCAAGTCCACCCTCGGCCGTGTCTCTGGCAGGGGGCAGCCGAGAACCGATGGTAAACCAATATTCTTCGGAGGATATTAAAGGCCATCAAGATTCCAAGTCCACCCTCGGCCGTGTCTCTGGCAGGGGACGGCGAGGCACCGATGGTAAACCAATATTCTTCGGAGGATAACCAGGCCATCGAGACCCCAAGTCCACCCTCGGCCGTGTCTCTGGCAGGGGGCAGCCGAGAACCGATGGTAAACCAATATTCTTCGGAGGATATTAAAGGCCATCAAGACCCCAAGTCCACCCTCGGCCGTGTCTCTCGCAGGGGACAGCAGAGAGTCGATGGTGGACCAGTGTTATCCGGAGGAAAACCAATCCAGCGGGACCCGAGGTCCGACCTCGGCCGTGTCTCGGGCAGGGACAGCGAGGCATCGGTGGTGGCTCAGTGCACAGGGATCTTCGAGAGAGTCCCCTCCCCTACATATACTACACTATCACGAAACCCCCCCTTCCATTTTTGCCCCTACAACACGCAAGTCAATAGGAAATTTTCCTTGAAATTTGAAAGTCAAGGCCTCCAGCGGGACTCCAGGTCCGCCCTCGGCCGTGTCTCCGGCAGGGGGACAGCCGAGAACCGACACAGTGCACGGCCATCTTCTTCCAGTGGATATCCAATCCAGCGGGACTCCGGGTCATCCCTCGGCCGTGTCTCCGGCAGGGTTCAGCCAAGAACCGCTGATGGAACAGTGTTCTTCAGAGGGTAGCCAATCCAGCGGGACTCCAGGTCCACCCTCGCCCCTGTCTCCGGCAGGGGACCGGCGATAATCGATGGAGGCACAGTTTTTCTTCCGAAGATGACCAATCAATCAATCAATCAATCAATCAATCCAGCGGGACTCCGGGTCCTCCCTCGGCCGTGTCTCCGGCAGGGTACAGCCAAGAATTGTTGATGGAACAGTGTTCTGCCGAGGGTAGCCAATCGAGCGGGACTCCAGATGCAACCTCGGCCGCTTCTCCGGCAGGGGACCGGCGATAATCGATGGAGGCACAGTTTTTCTTCCGAAGATGACAAATCAATCAATCAATCAATCAATCCAGCGGGACTCCGGGTCCACCCTCGCCCCTGTCTCCGGCAGGGTACAGCCAAGAATTGTTGATGGAACAGTGTTCTGCCGAGGGTAGCCAATCGAGCGGGACTCCAGATGCAACCTCGGCCGCTTCTCCGGCAGGGGACCGGCGATAATCGATGGAGGCACAGTTTTTCTTCCGAAGATGGCAAATCAATCAATCCAGCGGGACTCCGGGTCATCCCTCGGCCGTGTCTCCGGCAGTGTACAGCCAAGAACCGCTGATGGAACAGTGTTCTCCCTAGGATAACCAATCCAGCGGGACTCCGGGTCATCCCTCGGCCGTGTCTCTGGCAGGGGACGGCCGCTGACTGTAAAGGCGGAGGATTCTTCCAGCACGCGAACCCATGGACAACGAGACCCCCTTCTCCTTTCTCACCGTTAAAACAGGCAAGTCAACGGGATTTCGACATCTCTACTCCAACAACGGCATTCCAAAACAGCCGATGACGTTCGAGGCCTTCGTCACCCCTTGGTTGCGCCTGGTCCGTCGGCCTGGGACGCGGCGTGTGCCTTTGAAGACGGGGGATTCTTCCAGCACACGAACCCATGGAAAACGAGAACCCCAATCTCCTTTCACACCGCTAAATCAGGCAATTCTACCAGATTCAGACATCTCTACTACTACTACTACTACTACTACTACTACTACTACTACTACTACTACAACAACAATGTCATTCAAAACACAAAACAAAACAAAAAAGCCTCTAAAGTTCGATACCTTCGTCACCCTTTGGTTGCGCCTGGTCCGTCGGCCTGGGATGCGGTGTGTGCCTTTAAAGGCGGGGCAACATATTTACACAAACAACACAACACTTTAGAATGAAACGGGGAGGGGGGTCAAACCAGGCCTCGGTCTGCCTGCCTGCTGGCCAACTGATCAGCCAACTATCCAACTATCCATCCATCCATCCATCCATCTATCTATCTATCTATCTATCTATCTATCTATCCATCCATCCATCGATTCAGCAAGCTAGCCAATAATCAGCCACAACTATCCATCCATCCATCCATCCAGCCAGCCAGCCAGCCAACCAACCAACCAACCAGCCATCCAGCCATCCAGCCATCCAGCCATCCATCCATCCATCCATCCATCCATCCATCCATCCAGCCAGCCAGCCAGCCAGCCAGCCAGCCAGCCAGCCAGCCAACTATCCAACTATCCATCCATCCAGCCAGCCAGCCATCCAGCCATTCATTCATCTATCCATCCATCCAGCCAACTATCCATCCATCCAGCCATCCATCCATCCATCCCATCCATCATACGAAGAAGAAATTGATCATGACTTACCCCCATCGACAAGGCCTCAATCATCAATCGATTACTCCCATCCTTTAGGCTTTTCTCCCTTCTGCTACCGAGCGACGACTGGGGTGGGAAGCAAGCTTTTCCTCCGGTCTTGATACCTGTACAACAAGAAAAGAGAGAAAAGATGTAAGAATGCACAAATATAATACTTTGAAATAAAAAATGAAATAAAAAAAGCCCGTGTGGAACGAGGCCTCCACTCGTACTCCCTACCCGGGCCGGCCGGGCCATCTCTAACTCAAACAACAACATTCGAGAAGGGGGTAAAAAGCCGCTGAAGTACGAGGCTTTCGTCACCCCTTGGTTGCGCCTGGTCCGTCGGCCTGGGATGCGGTGTGTGCCTTGAAAGGCGGGGCAACATACACATACAACACAACACTTATCCATCCATCCATCCATCCATCCATCCATCCATCCATCCATCCATCCATCCATTCATTCATTCATTCATCCATCTATCCAGCCAACTATCCATCCATCCATCCATCCATCCATCCATCCATCCATCCATCCATCCAGCCGACTATCCAGCCAACCATCCATCCATCCATCCAGCCAGCCAGCCAGCCAGCCAGCCAGCCAGCCAGCCAGCCATCCATCCATCCATCCATCCATCCATCCATCCATCCATCCATCCATCCATCCAGCCATCCATCCAGCCATCCAGCCATCCAGCCAACTATCCATCCAACTATCCAGCCAGCCAGCCAGCCAGCCAGCCAGCCAGCCATCCATCCATCCATCCAGCCGACTATCCAGCCAACCATCCATCCATCCAGCCAGCCAGCCAGCCAGCCAGCCAGCCAGCCAGCCATCCATCCATCCATCCATCCAGCCATCCATCCATCCATCCATCCGTCCAGCCATCCAACGAAGAAGAAAATGATCATGACTTACCCCCCATCGACAAGGCCTTCATCAGCAATCGATTACTCCCATCCTTTAAGCTTTTCTCCCTTCTGCTACCGAGCGACTGGGGTGGGTGGGCAGCAAGCCCTTCCTCCGGTCTTGAAACCTTTACAACAAGAAAAGGGAGACAAGATGTAAATATGCACAAATATAATACTTTGAGATAGAGAAAAAGGGGAAATAAAAAGCCCGTGTGGAACGAGGCCTCCACTCGTACTCCCTACACGGGGCGGCCCGGCCATCTCTAACCCGAACAACGACATTCGAGAAGGGGGGAAAAGCCGCTGAAGTACGAGGCTTTCGTCACCCCTTGGTTGCGCCTGGACCGTCGGCCTGGGACGCGGCGTGTGCCTGTGAAGACGGAGGATTCTTCAAGCACGAGAACCCATGGACAACGAGAACCCCCTCTCCTTTTACACCGTTAAAAACAGGCAAGTCTACCAGATTCAGACACTACTCCTACTACTACTACTACTACTACTACTACTACTACTACTACTACTACTACTACTACTACAACAACAACAACAACGACATTCGAGAAGGGGGAAAAGCCGCTGAAGTACGAGGCTTTCGTCACCCCTTGGTTGCGCCTGATCTGTAGGCCTGGGACGCGGTGTGTGCCTTTAAAGGCGGGGCAACATAAATAAATAAATAAATAAATAAATAAATAAATAAATAAATAAATAAATAAACATACAATACAACACAACACTTTAGAATAAAAACGACCATGACTTACCCTCACCGACAAGGCCTCCATCAGCAATAGATTACTCCCATCCTTTAGGCTTGTCTCCCTTCTGCTACCGGGCGACGACTGGGGTGGGTCTTGAAACCTGTGCAACAAGAAAAGAGAGACAAGATGTAAGAATTAAGAATGCACAAATATAATACTTTGAACAAAAAAATGCCAGTCAAACGAGGCCAGTAAGAATGCTCTCAACACTTTGAAAGAATATGCATATAAAAAGCCCTTGTCAAACAACGAGGCCTCTGATGGGGCTCGT
>JAVYIG010010544.1:42500-47500 GCA_035222895.1 Strongylocentrotus droebachiensis | reverse complement strand
CGGTCTTTCGAGAGGCAAGGGGTTCCCCCAAGACATCCAGCTCCAGTCCGCGGCAGAGAAGGGGCCGGGGCCTTCGAGCGCCCGTTCATGTCCCTTGCTTTTTCAGCTCCTTTCTTCATTTTTTAACTTTCGACGCTCTCTTTTGGATAACCGACCCGGGCGCGGCCCGCAAAGGGCGCGCTCGGAGTGTGTGTCTGTGCGGCTGTCTGGGGCTTCTCGCTTCCCCTACACCTTTTCTCTCGTGAGGTTGGTTTCGCCTCGCTTGGCCGCAAGGACCTCCCGGGGGTCACGGCGGTGAGTCCGCAAGCTACCGGGGTCTTCTTGTGAGCCGGTGCGAGGCCGTATTGCCTATTACGTAGTGCTACGTGTGTTTCTCATGGGAGGGTTCGATTGCTCGAGACCACTCCCTCATCTATACTTCATGACCTCTCGACCCCCCTCTGAAAAAGCACCCTTACAACATGCTTTTCAATGGCAAATTGTTACGTCTAACTTTTGTGCACAGTCCCATTTACATTCACGTGCCTGTAGAATCTGTGGACCCGGAAATACTCGCCTTGCGACGGTCGAGACCCCGGGCTCTTTCCCTCTCAACAGGGCTCCCAGTCCGTCCACGGCCGTGACTCTGGCGGGGGACGGCCGGTCACCGCTGGCGGCTGAATGCACGGGGATTTTCGTCAAAGTCCACTACCCTACATATACTTCACGGGCACAAGAACCCCCTCCATCTTCACCCCCTTACAACACGCGAGTCAATAGGAAATTTTTCCATTTCGACCCGCACTTCCACGCAAGTCAATGGGGTTTCGCCCTTCAGCGGGGCTCCGTGTCCCTGCTGTCCCTGGCCGTTACTCGGGCAGGGACAGCCGAGAATCGATGGTAAACCAATATTCTTCGGAGGATAACCAGTCCAGCGGGACTCCAGGTCCGACCTCGGCCGTGTCTCTGGCAGGGGACAGCCGAGAATCGACGGTGGACGAATATTCTTCCGAGGATAACCAGGCCATCGATACCCCGGTCCGACCTCGCCCGTGTCTCTGGCAGAGGACAGCCGAGAATCGATGGTTGAACTGTATTCTTCCGAAGATAACCAGGCCATCGAGACCCCCGGCCCACCCTCGGCCGTGTCTCTGGCAGGGGACAGCCGAGAACCGATGGTGGACCAGTGTTCTTCCGAAGATAACCAGGCCATCGAGACTCCAGTCCGGACCTCGGCCGTGTCTCTGGCAGGGGACAGCCGAGAACCGATGGTGGACCAGTGTTCTTTCGATGATAACCAGGCCATCGAGACTCCAGTTCCGACCTCGGCCGTGTCTCTGGCAGGGGACAGCCGAGAATCGATGGGGGACCGGTGTTAAACAGGCCATCGAGACCCCGGTCCGACCTCGCCCGCGTCTCCGGCAGGGACAGCCGAGAACCGCAGGTGGCTCATTGCACGGAGACCTTCGAACGAGACCCCTCCCTTACATATACTTCACGAGCACGAAACCCCCCTCCGATTTTGGCTCCTACAACACGCAAGTCAATGGGAAATTTTCCTTGAAATTTTAAAGTCAAGGCCTCCAGCGGGACTCCAGGTCCCCCTTCGCCCGTGTCTCCCGCATGGGACAACCGAGAATCGATGGTGGACCAGTACTCTTCCGAGGGAAACCAGTCCAGCGGGACCCCAAGTCCACCCTCGGCCGTGTCTCTGGCAGGGGGCAGCCGAGAACCGATGGTAAACCAATATTCTTCGGAGGATATTAAAGGCCATCAAGACCCCAAGTCCACCCTCGGCCGTGTCTCTGGCAGGAGACGGCCGGGAACCGATGGTCGAACAGTGTTATCCAGGGGATAACCACTCCACCGGGACCCCGGTCCACCCTTGGCCGTGTCTCCGGCAGAGGACATCCGAGAACCGCTGGTGGCTCAATGCACGGAGACCTTCGAACGAGACCCCTCCCTTACATATACTTCACGAGCACGAAACCCCCCTCCGAATTTTGCTTCTACAACACGCAAGTCAATGGGAAATTTTCCTTGAAATTTTAAAGTCAAGGCCTCCAGCGGGACTCCAGGTCCCCCTTCGCCCGTGTCTCCCGCATGGGACAGCCGAGAATCGATGGTGGGCCAGTACTCTTCAGAGGAAAACCATTCCAGCGGGACTCGGGTTCCCCTTCGGCCCTGTCTCTGGCAGAGGACAACCGAGAATCGATGGCGGACCAGTACTCTTCCGAGGATAACCAAGCCACCGGGACTCCAGTTCCGACCTCGGCCGTGTCTCTGGCAGGGGACAGCCGAGAATCGATGGGGGACCGGTGTTAAACAGGCCATCGAGACCCCGGTCCGACCTCGCCCGCGTCTCCGGCAGGGACAGCCGAGAACCGCTGGTGGCTCATTGCACGGAGACCTTCGAACGAGACCCCTCCCTTACATATACTTCACGAGCACGAAACCCCCCTCCGATTTAGGCTCCTACAACACGCAAGTCAATGGGAAATTTTCCTTGAAATTTGAAAGTCAAAGCCTCCAGCGGGACTCCAGGTCCTCCTTCGCCCGTGTCTCCCGCATGGGACAACCGAGAATCGATGGTGGACCAGTACTCTTCCGAGGGAAACCAGTCCAGCGGGACTCGGGTTCCCCTTCGGCCCTGTCTCCGGCAGGGGACAACCGAGAATCGATGGTGAACCAGTACTCTTTCGAGGATAACCAAGCCACCGGTACTCCAGTTCCGACCTCGGCCCTGTCTCCGGCAGGGGACAACCGAGAACCGATGGTCGAACAGTGTTATCTCGGGTATAACAAATCCACCGGGACTCCGGGTCCGACCTCGGCCGTGTCTCTGGCAGGGGACAACCGAGAATCGATAGTGGACCAGTACTTATCCGAGGATAACCAGTCCACCAGGACTCCGGGTCCGACCTCGGCCGTGTCTCTGGCAGGGGAAAGCCGAGTATCGATGGTGGGCCAGTTCTCTTCCGAGGGAAACCAGTCCAGCGGTACTCCAGTTCCGACCTCGGCCCTGTCTCCGGCAGGGGACAACCGAGAACCGATGGTCGAACAGTGTTATCTCGGGTATAACAAATCCACCGGGACTCCGGGTCCGACCTCGGCCGTGTCTCTGGCAGGGGACAACCGAGAATCGATAGTGGACCAGTACTTATCCGAGGATAACCAGTCCACCAGGACTCCGGGTCCGACCTCGGCCGTGTCTCTGGCAGGGGAAAGCCGAGTATCGATGGTGGGCCAGTTCTCTTCCGAGGGAAACCAGTCCAGCAGGACTCGGGTTCCCCTTCGGCCCTGTCTCTGGCAGGGGACAGCCGAGAACCGATGGTAAACCAATATTCTTCGGAGGATAACCAGGCCATCAAGATTCCAAGTCCACCCTCGGCCGTGTCTCTGGCAGGGGACGGCGAGGCACCGATGGTAAACCAATATTCTTCGGAGGATAACCAGGCCATCGAGACCCCAAGTCCACCCTCGGCCGTGTCTCTGGCAGGGGGGCAGCCGAGAACAGATGGTAAACCAATATTCTTCGGAGGATAACCAGGCCATCAAGATTCCAAGTCCACCCTCGGCCGTGTCTCTGGCAGGGGACGGCGAGGCACCGATGGTAAACCAATATTCTTCGGAGGATAACCAGGCCATCGAGACCCCAAGTCCACCCTCGGCCGTGTCTCTGGCAGGGGACGGCGAGGCACCGATGGTAAACCAATATTCTTCGGAGGATAACCAGGCCATCGAGACCCCAAGTCCACCCTCGGCCGTGTCTCTGGCAGGGGGGCAGCCGAGAACAGATGGTAAACCAATATTCTTCGGAGGATAACCAGGCCATCAAGATTCCAAGTCCACCCTCGGCCGTGTCTCTGGCAGGGGACGGCGAGGCACCGATGGTAAACCAATATTCTTCGGAGGATAACCAGGCCATCGAGACCCCAAGTCCACCCTCGGCCGTGTCTCTGGCAGGGGGCAGCCGAGAACCGATGGTAAACCAATATTCTTCGGAGGATATTAAAGGCCATCAAGATTCCAAGTCCACCCTCGGCCGTGTCTCTGGCAGGGGACGGCGAGGCACCGATGGTAAACCAATATTCTTCGGAGGATAACCAGGCCATCGAGACCCCAAGTCCACCCTCGGCCGTGTCTCTGGCAGGGGGCAGCCGAGAACCGATGGTAAACCAATATTCTTCGGAGGATATTAAAGGCCATCAAGACCCCAAGTCCACCCTCGGCCGTGTCTCTCGCAGGGGACAGCAGAGAGTCGATGGTGGACCAGTGTTATCCGGAGGAAAACCAATCCAGCGGGACCCGAGGTCCGACCTCGGCCGTGTCTCGGGCAGGGACAGCGAGGCATCGGTGGTGGCTCAGTGCACAGGGATCTTCGAGAGAGTCCCCTCCCCTACATATACTACACTATCACGAAACCCCCCCTTCCATTTTTGCCCCTACAACACGCAAGTCAATAGGAAATTTTCCTTGAAATTTGAAAGTCAAGGCCTCCAGCGGGACTCCAGGTCCGCCCTCGGCCGTGTCTCCGGCAGGGGGACAGCCGAGAACCGACACAGTGCACGGCCATCTTCTTCCAGTGGATATCCAATCCAGCGGGACTCCGGGTCATCCCTCGGCCGTGTCTCCGGCAGGGTTCAGCCAAGAACCGCTGATGGAACAGTGTTCTTCAGAGGGTAGCCAATCCAGCGGGAGTCCAGGTCCACCCTCGCCCCTGTCTCCGGCAGGGGACCGGCGATAATCGATGGAGGCACAGTTTTTCTTCCGAAGATGACCAATCAATCAATCAATCAATCAATCAATCCAGCGGGACTCCGGGTCCTCCCTCGGCCGTGTCTCCGGCAGGGTACAGCCAAGAATTGTTGATGGAACAGTGTTCTGCCGAGGGTAGCCAATCGAGCGGGACTCCAGATGCAACCTCGGCCGCTTCTCCGGCAGGGGACCGGCGATAATCGATGGAGGCACAGTTTTTCTTCCGAAGATGGCAAATCAATCAATCCAGCGGGACTCCGGGT
>JAVYIG010010544.1:0-40000 GCA_035222895.1 Strongylocentrotus droebachiensis | reverse complement strand
CACTGTATGAAGTTATTGAAGGATCAAACGTCAAAGTAAATATTCTATCTCTAAATGTGTGTAGATTCAGAGACAATTTTAAGCATTAAAATATTTTCAAATATATACAAGACAAAAAGGTTAATATCATATTCTTACAAGAAATAAATAATACTAATGATTTGGAAATGTCAGATGCGAGGAAATTTTTATTTTAGTCATGAAACTAACCAAGCTCGAGGAGTGCTGATATTTTATCGAGACGGATTTAATTTTGAACAGCTAGATTCGAAAATTAATTTTTAAAATGGTAAATATGTTTTCTTTAAGATAAAACCTTTTGATCAAGATTTTTACTTAAGCAAATATTTATGCACCCAATATCATTAGAGAACAAAAGCAAGTCTGGTCCGAGTTAGAAGTATTTTAAATAATTGTGATGGTATACACGATTCTATTTTCATTGCTGGTGGTGACTTCAATGTATCTTTAAACCCAGTCCTTGACAGATTTGGAAAAGAATTAAATTATCAATTACTCTTAGTAAGCAGACAAGAATTAACCTCCTTGTTAAATCAATTTGAGTTATGCGATGTTAAGAGTTTTTACAACCCACAAGCAAAAACAATATAGATCGCGTAAACGTGATTTATCTAGTCAAAGCAGACTTGATTACTGGTTTATCCCATTTGCTCAACAAGATTACGTATCAAATGTGAATATAATACCTACTCTGTATCGACTGATCACTAGTGAGCACTACTCGAAAATTTGAAATTTTACCCCCCCCCCCCCCCTTGAACGCCGGGGGGGGGGGGCTATCTAAAAAAAAAAGGAAAATTAACGTGTCCCAGGGCGGAGCCCTCAGAAGCTCAGGGGTTTTATACATCAAATTATCGTCGGATGAGCATAATTTTATACCTTATTTGTGACACTGGCAGGTCACGAATTGGCTTGGGGTCCAGGGGGCGGAGCCCCCGGAAGCTCAGGGGTTTTGGGCAATAAATAACGGTCAGATGAGCATATTTTTATATCTATTTGTGACACTGACAGGACACAAATTAGTGTTGGGTCCAGAGGGCGGTGCCCCCAGAAGCTCAGGGATTTGATACATTAAATTATTGTCAGATGAGCATATTTTATACCTTATTTATGACACTGGCAAGTCACGAATTGGCGTGGGGTCCAGGGGGCGGGGCCCCGGAAGCTCAGGGGTTTTGGGCAATAAATACCCGTCAGATGAGCATATTTTTATACCTTATTTGTGACACTGGCAGGACACAAATTGGTGTTGGGTCCAGGGGGCGGAGCCCCAAGAAGCTCAGGAGTTTCATACATTAATTTATCGTCAGATGAGCATATTTTAAACCTTATTTTTTACACTGGCAGTTCACGAATTCGCGTGATGTCAAGGAGGCGGGGCCACCGGAAGCTCAGTGGTTTTTGGCAATAAATTACTGTCAGATGAGCATATTTTAAACCTTATTTGTGACACTGGCAGGTCACAAATTTGCGTGGGGTACAGGAGGCGGAGCCACCGGAAGCTCAGGGGTTTTGGGCAATAAATTACTGTCAGATGAGAATATTTTGATACCTTATTTGTTACACTGGCAGGATACAAATTGGTGTTGGGTCCAAGGGGCGGAGCCCTCGGAAGCTCAAAGGTTTATACATCAATTTATCGTCAGATGAGCATAATTTTATTCCTTATTTGTGACACTGGCAGGTCACGAATTGGCGTGGGGTCCGGGGGGAGCCCCCGGAAGCTCAGGGATTTTGGGCAATAAATTACTGTCAGATGAGCATATTTTGATACCTTATTTGTGACACTGGCAGGTCACGAATTAGCGTGGGGTCCAGGAGGCGGAGCCACCGGAAGCCCAGGGGTTTGGGGCAATAAATTACCGTCAGATGAGCATATTTTGATACCTTATTTGTTACACTGGCAGAACCCAAATTGGTGCTGGGTCCAAGGGGTGGAGCCCTCGGAAGCTCAAAGGTTTATACATCAATTTATCGTCAGATGAGCATAATTTTATACCTTATTTGTGACACTGGCAGGTCACGAATTGGCGTGGGGTCCAGGGAGCGGAGCCCCCGGAGGCTCAGGTGTGTAAGGCAATAGATTACGGTCAGAGGAGCATCCAGGAGCCCGCCTTAGGGCCATTGGTTTGGTTCGGGGGGGGGGGCAGGGCCCCGGAAGCTCAGGGCTTTAGGCATTTAATTATGTTAGATGTGACACTGGCAGGTAACTAATTGGTGTGAGGTCCAGGGGGCGGAGCCCCCAGAAGCTCAGGGGTTTTAGGAATTTTATAACGGTCAGACAAGCATGCAGGTGCCCGCCTTTGGGCCCCTGTTGGGGTCGAGGGGGTGGAGCCTCGGAAACTTTGGGGTTTTAGGCATTTAATTACGATCAGATGGACATAATATTGATACCTTATTTGTGACACTGGCATGACACTAAATGGCGTGAGTTCCAGGGTCCGAGACCCCAGAAGCTCAGGGGTTTTAAGCATTAAATTACCGTCAGATTAGCATCCAGCCGTCCGCCTTAGGGCCCTAGGTGGGGTTCGGGGGGCAGAGCCACCGGAAGTCCGCCACTGCCGGCGACCTACCTAAAGAATTATACGTTCACTTTTGGGAACTCATCTCAGAATCTTTGTTGTCCTCACTAAATTATTCTTTTGACACTCTGCAACTTTTAAATAGTCAAAAACAAAGCACGATTACACTAAAAGTTAAACCAAATAAAGATGAAAGAAAGTTGAGGAATTATTGACCCATTACATTGCTCAATGTGGACGCAAAAATATGTTCCAAAGCCTTAGCTGGAAGAACACTAAATGTTTTGGATAAAATAATTCACCCCGACCAACATGCATTTATAATATTAAAAGGGAGGATAATAAGTGAAGCTATACGTAATATACATGATTTGTTTCATTATTCAAATACTAAACAAAAGAACGGTTTTATTTATATACCGGTAGACATCCAAAAGGCATCCGATTTTGTCGACCATGACTTTACAGTGTGAGTCCAAAAAAAAATTACACCTAGAAAATGATACTAAATGATTTGGGATAAAACACTCTTTCATAAAATGTATAATAATTTATGGATGATTTTTTAAATAATTATCAGTTTTCTAGGTGTAAACTTTTTTTTTTTTGACTCACATGGTAGTTACTATGCTCTTGAAGCGTTCGGTTTGGGCCCTTTTTCAATAGATGGGTCAAAACGTTATTGTAAAATAGAAGGATGTGTTCTAAATAATGGACACCTACTGTGTACTTCCCAACCAGACGTGATGTAAGACAGGGAAGTCCCCTGTCTCCATGTTTTTTTTTTTAATTGTTCTAGAAACTCTAGCTTTTCGTTTGCGCACTTCCAAAGATATAGCAGGAATTAAAATAAATGATAAAGAATTTTGATCGTCATTAAATGCAGACGATTTGTGCTCCTTTTGCCATATTACTCGATAACTTTCGAACATGGTCGTGCACTGTGTCGGTTCTCGGCAGTCCCCTGCCGGAGACACGGGCGAGGGTGGACCTGGAGTCCCGCTAGATTGGCTACCCTCGGAAGAACACTGTTCCATCAGCGGTTCTTGGCTGTACCCTGCCGGAGACACGAGCGAGGGATGATCTGGAGTCCCGCTGGATTGGCTACCCTCGGAGGAACACTGTTCCATCAACGGTTCTCGACCGTCCCCCACCGAAGACACGGCTGAGGGCGGACCTGGAGTCCCGCTGGACGCCTTGACTTTTAAGTTTCAAGGAAAATTTCCTATTGACTTGCGTGTTGTAGAGGCAAAAAATGGAGGGGGGTTTCGTGCTCGTGAAGTATATGTAAGGGAGGGACTCGTTCAAAGGTCCCCATGCATTGAGCCAATATCCGCGCCTCGCCTTCCCCTGCCAGAGACACGGCCGATGGTGGAACTTGAGTCCCGCTGGATTGGTTATCCTCGGAAGAATACCGGTCCGCCGTCGATTCTTGGCTGTCCCCTGCCAGAGACACGGCCGATGGTGGACCTGGATTCTTGCTGGATTGGTTATCCTCGGAGGAACACTGGTCCAGCGTCGATTCTCGGCTGTCCCCTGCCAGAGACACGGCCGAGGTCGGAGCTGGGGTCCCGGTGGATTGGATATCCCCATGATTACACTGTTCCACCATCGGTTCCCGGCCGTCCCCTGCCAGAGACACGGCCGAGGTCGCATCTGGAATCCCGATCGATTGGTTATCCACTCGAAGCACATGGCCGTGCATTGTGTCGGTTCTCGACCGTCCCCCCGCCGGAGACACGGCCGAGGGCGGACCTGGAGTACCGCTGGACGCCTTGACTTTTAAGTTTCAAGGAAAATTTCCTATTGACTTGCGTGTTGTAGAGGCGAAAAATTGAGGGGGTGTCGTGCTCGTGAAGTAAGGGAGAGGACTCTCTCGAAGGTCCCTGTGCATTGAGCCACCAGCGGTTCTCGGTTGTCCCCTGGCGGAGACACGGGCGAGGTCGGACCAGGGTCTCGCTGGCCTGGTTATCCTCGGAAGAACATTGTTCTAGCTCTAGCTTAGCTCTAGATGTAGACTAGCTTCGTTTGCATTGTATAAGATTAACAAAATTCGACCTTAATATGACAAAGCGACTACTGAAAGATTAGTACATGCATTTGTAATGTGTCATTTTGATTACTGTAATAGTCTCCTGTATGGTTTACCAGACAATCAGATCCGGAAACTTCAGGTTATTCAAAACTCTGCCGCAAGACTCATGACAAGGACCAAAAGATATGAGTCAATTTCACCTATATTACGGGTCTTGCAATTGTTGCCTATCCGATCACGAATTGAGTTTAAAATCTTGTTACTTGTGTATCAGTGTTTTCATGAAATAGCTCCAACATACCTCTCAGACGTTCTTGCAAAATACCAACCAGTGAGAAGTCTGAGGTCAGCACAGAAGGACTTGTATTTAGTACCTCATATTTAAACTAAATTCTACGGTAAACGTAGTTTTGGGCATGCTGCCCCTGAATTGTGGAACAGCATCCCTTATAATATTAAACATACGGATACCATGGATAAGTTCAAGAAATCTTTAAAAACGTATCTGTTTAATAAGAGGTGAACAAATTCTACACACGGGTCCTCCGTGTAGAATTTGACCATGCTGTGTAGGATATTACCATGCAGTATTTTTTCCTTCTTTTTCCATACTAGTATTTACTTTTTCTTTTTCATGTTTCCTATAGCGCGTAGAGATGTTAAAAAATGTATTATGCGCTTTATAAGAACTGTACTATTATTATTATTATTATTATTATTATAACAGACCAGCCCTTTATCACACAAATAGTATATGGAATAATTGTAATATCAAAATGGATAAAGACTTTTTTAATAAGAAAATGTTCGAGAAAGGTATATACTTGCTTCATCAAATTATTACTCCTCAATTTTCTTTGTAAAACCTTCAAGTCATTGGCAAACGAATTTGATATTGACCTCTTTTATAATTTTTAGAATTCAATGTGTCTATTGTGCTGTCAAAAGCATAAAGATGAAGTGTTCAGTGAAGAAATTAAAGAAGAAGCTCTTAAAGGTATAGACCAGTTTTGGAAACGCCCCCTCTCAACAAATGAAATGGAAGCTCTTATTTCCAATCATGTGAAATAATATTTTTTGACTAATATGTGATGATACACATTTTTCCGGGAAACCGCCCACTAATTGATATATTTGGTATATCGTCATATCGATCCGGCCTGGATAGATATCGCGTAGTCCCATCTACATCTTTCTGTGTACACTGATTGTAACTTTAACAAAACTGGGCCAAATATCTTATCATTTTGATGATTCCAGAACCTTGCAGTACACACCAATACTTATATGCTAGATAATCAACCTTTTCTGATCGATTCCACAACGTTTCTTTCACAGTGCAATCGCATGACCAGAACTGGTCTATACCTTTAAAAGCAGACATTTTTTACAAGATACTTAATGATGAAAATATAAAAGACCCGCAAGTACTTTTCGATTGCAAATACATTTGGTATGTCCCAACGGGATATATACAAAGCACGCCAACTAATAGTTCAAACTTCAATAGATACAAAAAAAAGAGAATTTCAGTTCAAAGTATTAAATAATATTTTGGCACATCTAATAAGCTATTAAAAATGAAATTGGTTTCGTCTCCTTTTTTTGCTCGTTCGGATGCTCTGAACATGAAACAGTCGAACACATTAATAATAATAATAATAGGCATTTATATAGCGCCGTCTATCTAGACAATGCTATTCCGAGGCGCACAGATATTTGGGAATGATGTCAAGTTGTTTCTTGATATCATTGATTTCTCTTTCCTCGATGACAAGACGTTAGACAAGGTGTTAGCAAAATGTACAAACAAAATGCTTATAAATTACATTTTAGTTATAGCTACGAAATTTATATCATGATCAGATGTAATAGCACATATTATCCTAGTATATCTTTGTTTAAAAGTGTATTATCAAGATCATCATTAAAAACTCTAAAAAATAAGTGATATACACTACATGCAAAAATCTCTGTTCATGTTTCGGCTTAAATCCGGCATTCTTCCCCATCACTAGTCATTTTATTCCAACATAATTTTCATTTTCATTTTCATTCCTACCCAACCAGGCATTCCAATGACTATCACCTATTTAACGCCAAAACAGCCTTAGCTCAAAACTCAATTAGACATTCTGGCCCTGAAACCAAGAATGCACTACCCCCTGAAAAAAAAAGAAGATGAATACAATGCTATCCTTTAAAAGAGCGGTGAAAAAGTTTCTTATTGCTCATTATCTTTAAATCCACCAACAAAATAAGTTCTCCTCGTTTACCCGTCGTTACAAAACTCGATAATTTTCAGTACTCTTTACTTTTTTTTGCTTCCATTCATTAAAACGTTGATTATAACCTTCCATGACCTGGTATGAATAAACGTATGAATAAAGAGTGGCCTACTTGGGATACTGAAAAAACACTGTTTTGTATACAAACATTTCAAGGCTCTGACTCGCAGGTCCAGGTTTAAAACCAGCTGGCTGATCTTACATTTATCACATTCATACTGTCCGAACCTCGCGAGTCTTCTCATTCTAATCCCAAGTTGGCCACTCAATATTCAAATTTGCATCTTATTTTTTAAAATCTTTATATAACAAATTGAAATCCAACTACCACGTACATCTGTGAATCTTGATGTGCATCCCCTCTTTCTTTTTTTCTTCTTTTTTTCTGTCTTTTTCCCCTTCTACCAATATGTTTTCATCCACATTTGTATTATTATGTATCCTTTGAGGATAGTCATACTATCAAGCTTTGCTTACTTTGTCAACCCTCCTGTTTGATGTTTTCGATTAGTTACAGCCAGCCTTACTTTATTCTAAATATATTCTTTTGTCATGTGTAAATTTGCAATGTTTGTTTGTTATATATTTGTAAAAATGCAAAAGAAAAAGAAAATCAAACAGAAATAAATAAATCAAATCAAATCAAGAGTTATACATAGAAAAAAGATATAGAAAAGTAAGTTTACATGTCCAGAAGTGGGGTCCACTCGCAAATACAATAATTAAGAAATACAATCCTTGACATTAATGAAACAGTCCATTAACGAATTCAAACGAACGTTGTTCATGTGTTTGTTTTTTCATTCATGAAATGTTCCTTTTCTTTCCTTCTGCACGACTTCTTTTTTTGAGCATGGTGCGGTGCGGTGGACCGTGAAGCATACCTACCGGGCTGCGCTTTCTTCTTAACGTGGCGTACTTATGCGAAGTCCTTTATCTAGTATTTATTCAAATTTATGGATGATTCCGTCACAGGTGTGTGTGGTCATGAAGTATTCCATTCACCCGCTATTATCTTTTGTACTACATTTATTGTCAGAACGCAAATTGCATCTTTGTACACTTTCGTACGGAATATTGTACATCAACAGGCAGGGATGTATCTCATCTTTCAGCGTACCTACACTTATTTTGGGGATGACTTTCCTTTATTGAGATATATGAGTCTACGTCTTTTCTAGCGTGTATTTTCTTGTAACTTAATGATTCTAGGATGTTTACTCACCAATATCTTTTCTCAAATATCACCACGTAGAACTCGGTAAACCAGTTATTTCCTAAAAGAAATGCCGTATGCATGATCATATCCAAAACGCATTAATGAGTTACGTCTATCTATAAGCAGATGCAAATTCGCGATCCCATTGATTGCACGAGGCATGCCTCACATAACAGGAAACTGAATTGTAATCAAATTTGGTGAATAAACCTTTGTTAAGTGCCTTGCGCCTAATTATTCCATCCACCTGAAAATAGCATACATTAATTGTTGCTAGGTAGGACAATAATTATGGCTTGTCCTATATACCTATCAACACGGAATGTATGCAATCTTTCTTCGCCCACAAACTGGCTCAGGCGACCCGTATCGACAGTGAGTCACGTCTTTCGGATGGTGACGTCAAAGGTCGGTCCCAGACGTACATACATACAATCTTCAATGGGACACGTAATGTCAAGTTTGAAAGTGACCGCATAGAAAGGTTTTTATCATGCATTTGTTAAGATAATAAATTTGCCACTGAATTTTAACAGACGGGCGTGTAATTGCCTTTTTTTATTTTCACATTAAACAAAGAGGGCGAGGATCCTGCCGTCAAATACAATACTAAACGTCATGGTCCTTCTCGAGTATACTCTCAGCTACAATATATTAATCGTATCTCCAACTCATACTCTATCCGAATATGAAAATAAATTGGGGTTAAGAGCTATAATTTGTCCTTAGATGATACAAATATACTGATGAGTTAATTCCAGCTAGTTGATGATTAATTTCACTTTGATTGACGCAGCTGGTAAATGAAAATAACATGAGGCAAGCGGTGAAGACAAAAAACGAAATTTGATTTACATTTAATTTCGAACAGCCGCGGATCCAAGCCGTTAAATATGAGAAAATTAATCAAGATAACTATTGGAAAGCCTAAATAAAGCTTTGTAGTTTACAGTTACCTTATTTTAAAAAAGTGTCCCCCCCCCCCCCCCCCCCCCCCCAAGCCATTGAACGAAATACCTGACGACGTGATTTTCTAATTTCCGGGGCCAAAAAAAAAATCTGACCGTGATTAAATGCCTTAGAACCCCTGAGCTTCCGGGGGCTCTGCCCCCTGGATTTCACCTAGGACCTATAGTCAGGCACCTGAATGCTCATCCGACTGTAATTTAATGCCCGAAAACCCCTGAGCTCCTGGGGGCTCCGCCCCCTGGACTCCACACAAATTAGTAACCTACCAGTGCCACAAATAAGGTATCAAAATATGCTCATCTGACCCTAATTACATACCTAAAACCCCTTGACTTCCGGTGGCTCTGCCCCCTGGACCCCACCTAGGACCCTAAGGCGGACGGCTGGATGCTAATCTGACGGTAATTTAATGCTTAAAACCCCAGAGCTTCTGGGCTCTCGGCCACCTCGACCCCACCAGAGGCCCTAATGCGGGCACCTGCATGCTTGTCTGACCGTTATAAAATGCCTAAAACCCCTGAACTTCTGGGGGCTCCGCCCCTAGACCCCACGCCAATTAGAGTCTTACCAGTGTCACAAATAAGGTATAAAAATATGTTCATCTGACCATAATTAAATGCCTAAAACCCCTAAGTTTCCGTGGCTCCGCCCCTCGACCCCATCAGGGGCCCTAAGGAGGGCACCTGCATGCTTGTCTGCCCTTTATAAAATGCCTAAAACCCCTGAGCTTCTGGGGGCTCCCCTCCCTAGACTCCACGCCAATTAGTGACCAGCCAGTGTCACAAATGAGGTATAATTATGCCCATCTGACGTTATTAAAATCCTAAAGCCCTGAGTTTTCGGGGCTCTGCCCCTGAACCCAACCATTGCCCTAAGACGGGCCCCTGGATGCTCATCTGGCGGTAATCTATTGCCTAAGACCCCTGAGCCCTCGGTGCTCCTTCTCCTGGACCCCAAGCCAATTCGTGACCTGCCAGTGTCACAAATAAGGTATCAAAATATGCTCATCTGACTATAGTTTAATGTATAAAACCCCTGAGCTTCTGGGGGCTCCACCCCCTGGACCCAACACCAATTTGTGTCCTGCCAGTATCACAAATTAGGTATCAAAATACTCATCTGACCGTAATTTATTGCTCCCATAATTTCAAATCCTGGATCCGCGCCTGCGAGTGGGAATCCCATTTCTGTCAACGTTAACCCCGGCGCGGATCCAGCCGGCGGCGATGGGAGGAGGGGGGGGGGGGGGGGGGGGGGGGGGCAGGGGAGGGGGGGGGGGGGCAGGGGGGTGCAATTCGTGATAAAATATTTAGCTGCGCGTTTAGGGAGCACCAACAAAAAAGGGCATTTTCCGGGAAGAGGGGCACCTACAAAGGGAAATTTCAAATCGAAAAACAACAATCCAAGGAGAGATCGCATTCGTGTTCCCAAAATTTCCGGTAAAGGGGTACTTTGGACTCAAGTCCGTCCCGTAATACACAGAAATCTGGCCCGTATTGTCTTTACACACCGGAGATATATAGGGAGTGCTTTCAAAGGGAGGGAAAGTGCATATGCATATCCTAAATAACACTGAGTGGGGGGGGGGGGGTTCGACCTCCCTGCATGGTCACTGACATGTGGTTTTCTCATCAAAAGAAAAGGGGGACCATGGGGTACCAAATGGTAAAATTTACGTTACCATCTTTTTTAACAACCCGTTTTTTACCCCTCGATACGCCCTTGAGCTCTTGCATAACTTTCAGAATACCACCACTGAATTCTACCTATTGGAAATTTGATAGAAAAGATACTTGTAATCCTAACAAGTCAAACGCCAATTGATCAAATCAATCGACCGTTCACATGTGCTCTCTTTCCTATTCTTAGCACTTTCTTTATATTGTTTATTCTACTTAAAACCCAAAGTCGACCTAAGACCATGTTAAGTGAAATCGAATCCTTAAGTGAATACGAAAAATTTGTAAAGCAAAATTAGACTACTTCATAGACATAAATAGGAAATAAGTTTTATCTCTTAACCCCAGGTGTCGGGTATGACTTACTTCTAACAATTTTATTTGGCTTGATGATAACAATAAACTTTAGGTATCCCATCACAGTTTGACATCGACTTCATAATAGAGAATTTTGAAAATAGCCTTATGGTAACTAAGAAATTCGATTTCACCGCTTTACTCCGACATGATTACAAACATAAACCACAGAATATGTGAGGTTTGGTGAAATATTCATGGATTTCGAAGCTTTTCTCTCCATCCTATTGATGTGATCCTGTTTTTTTTTTACACATGTTTCACAATTTAATCAAACCATGAACTTACTTTTTCATAAAGCATATTCTGCCCCTCTGCAAAGTTCTGGGATTTCAGGGGGAGCAGATCATTCACCGAACGTGTTGACACATTCAATAAATGCCCCGTCCAGTTCTCTTTCTCTTTTTCTTCTTCAATCTCTCTTTCTATTTCTCTTTCTCTCTTCTCTCTTCTTTTCTCTCTCTCTCTGTTTTCTCTCTCTCTCTCTCTCTCTCTCTCTCTCTCTTTCTCTCTCTCTCTCTCTCTTTCTGTCTCTGCTACCATTAGTCTGCTACACTAACGGAAAAGTGTTTAATGGGAAACCATTGTAAATCATACTAAGTGGTTGATAACGCATTCGAACATTTTACATTGTTGTCCACATGTCCCCCAAAATCTAACGACAAAGGATATTAGAAATTTCAAATCTACCCTTTTCATTATAATCTAAAACTCAAAGTTAACAGCGGTTGGTTGAACATGAAAAGACTAATCTATAATGATTATGTTAATGTGGGCAGTTTGATAACATTTTTGATTGCATCGTGCGATTTATAGTTTAGTTCCTTCTTTTTTCCTTCCCTCTACCTATCTCATACACGCCTTCGGACTCCTTCTACTCTCTTCTGATGCACTTTTAGCTCATCCTCTTTCAATATGATCAGTTAACAATTTATCTTGTTATGATTCTAATGCTTTTAAACTATTCTGATATATATTGTAACCTCCTGTAATCATTTTAATTTAACTCCTTCCGTATTTTATACCGGTAAAAAACGTATTTATTAATTATTTCAAATTTTAAAATAGAAATTCTGTTATTTGGGGGAGATAAGGAGATTTGTGCCTGTTCGCATTTTGGTGGGTTTTGTGTTTTGCTGTAGCAATAAACAGAAATATCGAATTACTATTTATTCAATTCACCCTCGTATCAAAAATCAGCAGTAAAGGAGTAAAGTGGTTCGTATTTTTAACCAAAGAGAAAATAAAAAATAATAAAACCTGAATTGAATCACTTGAAAATTATATTCCATTCAAAGTAAAGGAGAGGAAACAGGTATTAATTTCCGTATTAAATAGCGATACGCGCATATCTTGGAAATATGAGGATGGGAAAGCGTTTTTTGTTTTTTGCTCATAGGGGTGAGAAGACATGAGCCCCTGAACACTGGCGTACTGATGGGGGGGGGGGGGGGGTGGTTAGGTCACCTTTTTAGGTCAGCCATTGGCTGATCCGCCACTGTTATGCCTTTATGAATAGCGGTCCTTCAGGTATCGGAAGTTTCACGTTATGAATGGTGGTCCTTGTGAAGGTTTGTTTTTTAGTTTGTTTTTAGAATCTTCTTCTTCTTCTTGCTTGCTCTCCCTCCGCTTTTGTCGGAGATCAGCAACAAGATGTTGCAAGTAGATGTGTCTATAGGCAGGCCAATTCATAATTATTGAGAGGAAAGAGATGAGATACGGTTTACATGAATGTTGTAGATAAAAATTAGTGTTGCAGTATTTAGATCATCACATATTTCTTTCTGCGATACCATTAGTCAGAAGCGAGGAAATGTTTCTGTTGGTCGACCGTTTCTGTTCTATAGGATTAGGATGTCGCATTGAAGAAAATGGTCACCAAGGATAGCTGGTGTGTGTGTCAAGCGGATGACGACTCTAACTTCGAAGTTGTCTTGTAGCATGGTTGTTCCTCTACCTGTTTGCAGTTTCGTAAGTACATTTTTATTTAATAACCATTACAAAAAAATGCTGCATTACTGTGAACCTGTTCGAAGAGCTGCTTGGTTGAGCATTGCACAGAGCATTGCACAGTCCCACATGTTAATATTTGTGTGGGCATCATTGTCATGTTGTGCTTGGGAATGGGATGGAAGTGGGCGTGTTTACATCTCATGATCTTGTTAACACATAGAACTTTAGCTTATGGCCCGGTCCCACTGGCCAATGGACACACAACGTATGCATAAAGGACGCAGCGGACGAGCGAAATTCGGGGGTGGCTCCATCTGTTTTCATCCGCTCCAGAAATGGACAAAATTTGCGAAAACAGAACGGAAAATAACGGACGTGGGTAGTATGTTAAACGGATGTTCCTCGGAAGCCTAGCGGATGAAAGCGGATGGAAGTGGATGACAGCTTTGAATACTTTATATACGAGATGCATATGCTTACATCCTTTCTATTTCTGTGCTACTAACGATGTATAGACGTTCCATGTACCTTATCTTTCCTCCCTCTTTCCGTCTTCAGCTGCAGCGGATGTGAGTTGCGAGGATGCCCAGGGGATGCAGAGAAGATACAGCGGACGTTTAACGGATGATAACGGACATAGAACGTTTGTTACTCGTATTTGTGGCGGATTTACATCGTACACGGCGGAAGTTCATCCGTTCTAAAAGTTTTGTGCAGCTCAAAACTTTTTGCACGGATGAAATCACAGTGGACGGATGCTCGATGGATAGAGCGTATGAAACACGAATGCAATGAGTACACAACGGATGCATAGCGTTTTCCAATGGATGGCAAGATTTGTTTACGTTTTACATCCTCTTTGCATCCGTAAGTGCAGTGGGACCGGGCCTTTACATTTAGCGCATGCGCATAACGTTCATCTGATCTCAGCGAATTGCAGCTTCATTTTACTAAATTGGCGCTGACAAGGGCCCTTCTTATTGGCTATCAGTATCGCAGGCTCCCTAGTCCCATTCACATAATCAATGTTATAAGATATAGACCTCTAGGCCTACACAAAGAACTTTAGCTTACAATTATGAATTAGAGCATGTGCAGATCGCTCATCCGATCTCAGCATCATTTTCATAAGTTGGCGCCTAGCCGACAAGGGCCCTTCAGATTGGCTATTGGTGTTTTCTATTCACTCAATGCTATAAGATATTTGTGCGAGTAGCAAGCTTGCGATATTCCGTTTTTTTTATACCAAAATTATATTTCAGTCAAACCCTCTATTTGTTATGATTTTCTCACTTACCGTAGTTAACGGTGGTATAAAAAAAAATATAACAAAATTAAAATTTTTTTTTTTTTACAATTTAAACATAAAACATGGCCGCCAAATACTTGAGTATCCACCTGTAAGCCTAGGCGTGTACTCATGGGCGACAATCCAAATTAGACAGTGGGGGAAACACAACTTCAGACAGGGCAGCGCCAGCTTTTTTTGTGAAGGGGGGCGAATGGGCGCGCCACGCAGGGGGGGGGGGGTGTTTGAGGGGATGTGCCCCCTCAGAAGTTTAAGATTTGTTTTAATTGTTGCATAAATGGCTCAATTAGGTGCATTCTTTTTGCCAAATTAAAAAGAAAACAGTAGAACGCAGGGGGTATCTGAGGGGGGGGGGGGGTGTGCCCCCTCAGAAGTTGAAGATTTTTTTTGAAATTGATGGATAGATGGCTTGGTTTGGGGCATACTTTTTGCCAAATTAAAAAACAAACAGTAGAACGCAGGGGGTGTCTAAGTTGAAGTTGAAGATTTTTTTTGTTGAAATTGATGGATAGATGGCTCGATTTGGTGCATACTGTTTGCCAAATTAAAAAGAAAACAGTCTTAAGTTCAATTAACGAGGAACAAGAATGCAGGGGGTGTATGAGGGGCGATGTGTTTTTACCCCGGTATTTAAACAAATAAAATTTAAAAAAAATAATAATTTAAACATAAAACATGGCCACGTAATACTTGAGTATCCACCTGTAAGCCTGGGCGTGTACTTGAGTACCTCATTACACGCTTATGCACAGCCTTAACTTCTATTTAGACCTTGTGATATATCATAATGTCATTATTGACCCTTAAGGATGTTTCCTTGCAAACTACCTCTAGAGTTGGATTTTTCCATCTGAACCTGCCTTAGATTCTTGTTTTTCATTGAGTTCTCAGTGAATGGAAATGATCCGCACCTTAACCTGTTTTACATGGTCATGGGGATGGTTAATTTACTTCCTGGAAGTTTGAAGAAAAATGATCAGTATGTGATGGGTGAATATTAATGTTCATTCCCAGAATGACAGCAATTGCATTCATACCACATTGCAAATAAGTCTAAAATCATAGATTTTATAACTAGAATGAAGAAAGTCCAGCCAAATCACCACCACCTAATCTTTTAATCAATAAATTAAACAAACCTTTAACATCCTAATGACCCTTAATGAAGATAATTCAAAGAATCTCTAGTAGCTGCTCATTGACCTAGTTATCTGACAATGGACACCTCAATCTTCATAGGCCCGTCATCATCAGCTGGAGTTTGCCAATAACCCGCTATTTTCACACTCAGGATATTATCCCAAAGCTCGAAATTGCGTATTCACCAGGCCGATATGCTCATCACAAACTAGCCAATTAGCGGGATATTTTGGAAACAAGACCAATATTTCTTGGGATATTATCTCAACCAAATATCCCGCTAATTGCAACTGCAGGCTGATGGGGAGGCAAATTAACTGGTTAATTTGCGATCAGGATAGTTAAAATAGCAGATTATTTGGCAAACTCGATGAAGACGGGCCTCATGTTACCATTGATTGTCTTATAATGCCATAGGCCTGCTATGATTATGAATTAGGCCCATGATCTGATATCATGTATTTGTGTAAAGTTCTATTAGCACCAGATTAGATGTCTGTAAATTTTAAACATACACCCTGTATGTAACCTAGAATCATTCCATGATTTGCAAATTGCTGACAGTTTGTATCCCACTGCCTCTATGTATCTTTTATAGATGACTTACAGTGAAAATCTATGGTTACAGTTTATTTTGCAATTATGTCTCATTCTCTGTATCTCAAAATGTTCATAATGTTTCCTTGCTAATTATACTCTGCATGTTTCATTACTGTGTTGTACATAAATCAGGAAAATAATAATTTCTGATGCACACAAAGCTGAAACAGAGATATGAAATTTTTGACGCCAAACTAATAGAGTGGTGAAGTGTGACTTCATCAATAATCTTTTTTTGGAATTTCTTAATTTTTTCTTCATTTTTGTTATATTGCTCTGGTTCATAAAATTACGAGCCAGAGCAATATAACACTGAGTTCCCATAGGCAATCTTTTTATTCAGATAGTCATATCTCAGCCAATACTTAACATATTTTTAATTGGTTTTCGATATTCGGACATTATTTCTGATGCACTTTCGGAAAATGAAGAAAAAATTGAGATATTCCAAAAATAGATTTTTATGATGTCACAGCTTCGGTACTCTATATACTGAATGTATACTGATATGAGATTTAAGAATAACGCAATGTGATCCTACATGTACATGGAGGTACAATTAGTAAGAGAGTTAGCATAATTGTATGCTGAGAAAGCGAGAACTGTGTGCTAATATTTGTTTACCTCAGTCAATCAAATATTATCCATTGTGCCTGATACAAACAAGATTGTTGTTATGCAAACAAAATGCAACCATGTATTTTTCCTCTCTCAATTTTATTTCATTATATTGTTCATATAAGGCATACATGTGAGAGGTACTACTCATGTTTAGAACTTATTTTAAAAGAAAATTTATGAAATTGGCCTTATTCCAGGAATGATGCAGTATCAAGAAATGGTGTACATTCACATCATAATGAAATTTAATTACAATACATTGCTGAAATAGCTTTACTCGTTTACTTGTGTTATAGTGACAACATATGCCAGGTGTGGAACTTTGTCATGTGATTTGTGTGTGTGTGTGTGACTGCTGAGAATATGTTAACTTTCATGTCATTTTGAATAGAGTTGTTGCAATTTTGGCTCTCAACAGATTATTTATTGTATCCCCCGGCAGTATGCCGGTGGAGTACTTTGGTTTCAGCAGCGTTACGCGGCCGCCAAGGCGGCGTCATATTCTTGTGTGCGCTCTAACTACCACATTTTGTGACAGATTTCTATCTAATTTTGTATGGATGTGTAACTTAGTATAATCTACATACCTATAACTTTTGGTGATGCTGCCCCCAGTGTTCCGTCTTTTGTAGGGTAAAAAAACCATATTTTTGTGGATGGTTTGGGTGTGCTCTATGAGCCACATTTTAAGGTGTATCTTGGTATAATCTACAAGCCTATATGGTTTTTGGTGATGCTGCCACCAGTGTTCCGTCTTTTATAGGGTCAAAGGTCATATTTTGATAGTTTTCTTGTGTGCACTCTAGTGTGCGGTCTAACTGCCTCATTCCTTGATGGATTTCTTTCAAATTGAGTATGGAGGTGTATCTTGGTGTAATCTACACACCTATAACTTTAGGTGATGCTGCCCCCAGTGTTCCATCTTCTATCGGGTAAAAAAACATATTTTTGTGGATGTCTAGTGTGTGCTCTGCAGATCACATTTCATGACGGATTTCTTTCAAATTTTGAATGGAGATGTATCTTGGTACAATCTACACATCTACACTTTTGGGCGATGCTGCCCTCATTTTTCCGTCTTTTATATGGTCAAAGGTCATATGTCTTTTATGCGCTCTAACTGCCACATTTCTTGACGGATTTCTTTCAAATGTTGTAGGAGGTGTGTCTTAGTACATCTACACACATATATTGTTTTGGTGATGCTGCTCCTAGTCTTAACAATAGTCCAAGCCACTAGTGGCGATCTCTACGTCATCCTTTTGTTTCAGGGAGGGGAGAGGGGATCTTTGTCCCTCCTTCAAACATAAGGATCATACAAAATCACTGCCACTGCCGGGGGATACATTCGCATTGCGCGGCAATACAGATTGCGATATTTCTAGTTTGTGTTTGGATTGCAGACTTTGATACAGCCCATCACACATTCATGTCAGACAATGATGTTATCACTGTCAATTGAACACCCATGCATCCATGTATGAGTGAAATATTCTATTGCATATTTGCCAATAGATTTTTGTAAAAGGGCATATGGAGTAATAAGTTAAAGATAAAGACCAGTTATGGTCATGCGATTGTATTGTGAAAGAAACGTTGTGGAATCGATCGGAAAAGGTTGATTATCTAGCATATAAGTATTGGTGTGTACTGCAAGGTTCTGGAATCATCAAAATGATAAAAAATTTGGCCCAGTCTTGGTAAAGTTACAAGCACTGTACACAGAAAGATGTATATTGGACTACGCGATATCTATTAGGTCCAAATAGATTTACCAAAAATTTACCAAATATATCAATTAGTAGGCGGTTTCTCAGCAAAATTTGTATCATCACATATTAGTTAATAAGATCTTCCATTTCATTTTTTGAAAGGGGGTCATTTCCAAAACTGGTCTTTACCTTTAAAGAGGAAATACAATGATAAATCAAAAAATCAGTATTGCTGTCAACTTCTTATTTTATAGTTTTTGAATGCAGACTTTTTGATATGTACAATAAAATTGAATATCCTGGTGGTTGTAATAATGTAGCATTTTTTTGGTATCATTGCAGGATCCAGGCTTGTTTCCATCAGAGATCATTGATCAAGATGGAAAGAATGGACCACCGACATATGAAGAACCTTCACCTAGGACTCAAACACTTGAAGAGGATGACATATTTAGTGACAGGTATATCACATTTCTTTTTTCTTTGTTGGGTTTTCTATTTTGATATGGGGTTCCTTCAGGTTATTGCCTGATTTTTGGCTCTGGCACCAGCTAGTTTGGGCTTTTCCAGACTTCATACTGTACAGGATGTATGGGGGCATTTTGTTTGGTCTCTTTTCATGCTCCATGAGTAATACCAACTGCTTTGAGTCTCATAGTTAAGAGGTATGTAGGAAATGAGGCTGCGACGAGTACTCAAATACTCAAGTACTCGCACTGTTGACAACTACTTGAGTACGAATTCTGTACTCGAATACACGGCCGCCATTTTTCTGTTGCCGATTTTTATTTTTTTATTTTTTTATTTTTTCCCGATTTTTCTTTCTTTTCCACCTGGCACTGTGACGGCCTGCCAAAGCTTGACCGTGCCCGGAAAAGCACCGGCAGGGTACAGTGAGTAAAAATGTTTCCCAGCTCAATGATACGGGTGTCATTGTCAACTCACCACTCAGAAACTAGCTGTCAATGTCCAGATTTCTGTTTAAACTTGGAGGATAAGTTGTCTGTTATCTTTAGTTTTAAAAACAACATTGTTACTATTATTTGTGAGAAGTTCACAAGCACAAATTGGCGCCTTCAATTGCAACTCGCATTAAAATAGCGAGGGTTTTCGTAGCCGGACTATCGGGTGCTTCCTACAACGTCGACAAAAAAGAAAAGAAATGTGAAACGGCATGTTGCCATTTTCAATGTTTTAAGACTAGTTGATATGTATTTATGCATTGAAAATGGCAACGTTCTGGTTGATATGTCTCTTTACATTGAAAATGGCAACATGCCGGTTGATATGTCTCTTTACATTGAAAATGGCAACGTGCCGGTTGATATGTCTATTTACATTGAAAATGGCAACGTGCCGGTTGATATGTCTCTTTACATTGAAAATGGCAACATGCCGGTTGATATGTCTCTTTACATTGAAAATGGCAACGTGCCTGTTGATATGTCTCTTTACCATGAAAATGACACCATACTGGTTGATGTGTCTCTTTACATTAAAAATGGCAACGTGCTGGTTGATATGTTTTTAAACATTGAAAATGGTGACGTGCCAATTTATATGTCTTTATACTTTGTTAATGGCAACATGCCCGTTGATATGTCTCTTTACGTTGAAAATGGCAACGTGCCGGTTGATATGTCTCTTTACATTGAAAATGGCAATGTGCCGGTTCATTTGAATTAAAACACTGAAAATGGCAACGTGCCGGTTGATATGTCTCTTTACCATGAAAATGACACCATACTGGTTGATGTGTCTCTTTACATTAAAAATGGCAACGTGCTGGTTGATATGTTTTTAAACATTGAAAATGGTGACGTGCCAGTTGATATAACTTTAAATATTGTAAATGGCAATGTGAAGGTTGATATGACTTTATATACTAAAAAATGGCAACATGCCGGTTGATATGTTTGTTTACATTGAAAATGGCAACGTGCCGGTTCGTATGATTTTAAACATTGTAAATGGCAACGTGTCGATTGATATCTGTTGATACATTGTAAATGGCAATGTGCCAGCTGATATGTCTTTATACTTTGAAAATGGCAACATGCCGGTTGATATGTCTCTTTTCCTTGAAAATGGCAACGTGCCGGTTGATATGTCTTTAACATTAAAATTTGGCAACGTGCCTGTTGATATGTTTTTATACATTGTTAATGGCAACATGCCGGTTCATTAGCCTTAGAACACTGAAATTGGCAACGCGCCGGTTAATATGTCTCTTTACACTAAAAATTGGCAACGTTCCGATTGATGTGTCTCTTTACATTGAAAATGGCAACGTGCCTGTTCAATAGTCTTAAAAAACTGAAAATGGCAACGTGTCGGTTCATTAGTTATAAAACACTGAATTTGGCAACATGCCGGTTCATTAGTCTCTTTACATTGAAAATGGTGACGTGCCAGTTGATATAACTTTAAATATTGTAAATGGCAATGTGAAGGTTGATATGACTTTATATACTAAAAAATGGCAACATGCCGGTTGATATGTTTCTTTACATTGAAAATGGCAACGTGCCGGTTCGTATGATTTTAAATATTGTAAATGGCAAAGTGTAGATTGATATCTGTTGATACATTGTAAATGGCAATGTGCCAGCTGATATGTCTTTATACTTTGAAAATGGCAACATGCCGGTTGATATGTCTCTTTACCTTGAAAATGGCAACGTGCCGGTTGATATGTCTTTAACATTAAAAATTGGCAACGTGCCTGTTGATATGTTTTTATACATTGTTAATGGCAACATGCCGGTTCATTAGCCTT
This sequence comes from Strongylocentrotus droebachiensis, assembly GCA_035222895.1. NCBI lineage: Eukaryota > Metazoa > Echinodermata > Echinoidea > Camarodonta > Strongylocentrotidae > Strongylocentrotus > Strongylocentrotus droebachiensis. Next base: position 18,796 of record JAVYIG010010544.1, on the reverse strand, counting down.
AAAAAACTGAAAATGGCAACGTGTCGGTTCATTAGTTATAAAACACTGAATTTGGCAACATGCCGGTTCATTAGTCTCTTTACATTGAAAATGGCGACGTGCCAGTTGATATGACTTTAAATATTGTAAATGGCAATGTGAAGGTTGATATGACTTTATACACTAAAAAATGGCAACGTGCCTGTTGATATGTCTCTTTACATTGAAAATGGCAACGTACTGGTTGATATGTCTCTTTACATTGAAAATGGCAACATGCCGGTTGATATGTCTCTTTAATTTAAAAAATGGCAACATGCAGGTTGATATGTCTCTTTAATTTGAAAATGGCAACGTGCCGGTTGATATGTCTCTTTACATTGAAAATGACAATGTGCCGGTTGATATGTCTCTTTACATTGAAAATGGCAACGTACTGGTTGATATGTCTCTTTACATTGAAAATGGCTACATGCTGATTGATATGTCTCTTTACATTGAAAATGACACCATGCCGGTTGATTTGTCTTTATACACTAAAAAACGGCAACTTGCCGGTTGATATGTCTTTATACATTGTTAATGGTAACATGTTGGTTCATTAGTCTTAAAGACCATCAATACTACTGGGCCAGAAGGGATTAGACCACACAGCGAGGTCACTGACAGGTGGCTATCTCATTAACTCAGCTCTCAACTAACATAAGAAAAAGAGGATCATGGGGGACAAACAGGCGCCGATTGGGTAGGTTTTCTATAGAGGGAGCAAGTAGCTACAAGTAGGACAGTGGGGCTTTAAAACACTGAAATTTGCAACATCTCGGTTGATATGTCTTTTACATTGAAAAATGGCAACGTGTCAATTGAAATGTCTTCATACATTGTTAATGGCAACGTGCCGGTTGATATGTCTCTTTACATTGAAAATGGCAACATGCCGTTTGATATGTCTCTTTAATTTGAAAATGGCAATGTGCTGGTTGATATGATTTTAAACATTGTTAATGGCAATGTGCCGGATCATTAGTCTTAAAACACTGAGATTGGCAACATGCCGGTTGATATGTCTCTTTACATTGAAAATGGCAACGTACTGGTTGATATGTCTCTTTACATTGAAAATGGCTACATGCTGATTGATATGTCTCTTTACATTGAAAATGACACCATGCCGGTTGATTTGTCTTTATACACTAAAAAACGGCAACTTGCCGGTTGATATGTCTTTATACATTGTTAATGGTAACATGTTGGTTCATTAGTCTTAAAGACCATCAATACTACTGGGCCAGAAGGGATTAGACCACACAGCGAGGTCACTGACAGGTGGCTATCTCATTAACTCAGCTCTCAACTAACATAAGAAAAAGAGGATCATGGGGGACAAACAGGCGCCGATTGGGTAGGTTTTCTATAGAGGGAGCAAGTAGCTACAAGTAGGACAGTGGGGCTTTAAAACACTGAAATTTGCAACATCTCGGTTGATATGTCTTTTACATTGAAAAATGGCAACGTGTCAATTGAAATGTCTTCATACATTGTTAATGGCAACGTGCCGGTTGATATGTCTCTTTACATTGAAAATGGCAACATGCCGTTTGATATGTCTCTTTAATTTGAAAATGGCAATGTGCTGGTTGATATGATTTTAAACATTGAAAATGGCAATATGTCGGTTCATTAGTCTTAAAACACTGAAATTGGCAACGTGCCGGTTGATATGTCTCTTTAATTTGAAAATGGCAATGTGCTGGTTGATATGATTTTAAACATTGTTAATGGCAATGTGCCGGATCATTAGTCTTAAAACACTGAGATTGGCAACATGCCGGTTGATATGTCTCTTTACATTGAAAATGGCAACGTACTGGTTGATATGTCTTTAACATTAAAAATTGGCAACGTGCCTGTTAATATGTCTCTTTACCTTGAAAATAGCAACTACCGGTTGATATGTCTTTAACATTAAAAATTGGCAACGTGCCTGTTAATATGTCTCTTTACCTTGAAAATAGCAACTACCGGTTGATATGTCTTTAACATTAAAAATTGGCAACGTGCCTGTTAATATGTCTCTTTACCTTGAAAATAGCAACTACCGGTTGATATGTCTTTAACATTAAAAATTGGCAACGTGCCTGTTAATATGTTTTTATACATTGTTAATGGCAACATGCCGGTTCATTAGCCTTAAAAAACGCTGAAATTGGCAACGCGCCGGTTGATATGTCTCTTTACATTGAAAATGGCAACGTGCTGGTTGATATGTCTCTTTACGTTGAAATTGGCAACGTGCCGGTTGATATGTCTCTTTACCTTGAAAATAGCAACTACCGGTTGATATGTCTTTAACATTAAAAATTGGCAACGTGCCTGTTAATATGTTTTTATACATTGTTAATGGCAACATGCCGGTTCATTAGCCTTAAAAAACGCTGAAATTGGCAACGCGCCGGTTGATATGTCTCTTTACATTGAAAATGGCAACGTACTGGTTGATATGTCTCTTTACATTGAAAATGGCAACGTGCCGGTTGATATGTCTTTAACATTAAAAATTTGCAACATGCCGGTTGATATGTTTTTATACATTGCTAATGGCAACATTTTCATTTCATTTCGTTTATTTCCATTTCCAACATGCCGGTTCATTAGCCTTAGAACACTGAAATTGGCAACGCGCCGGTTAATATGTCTCTTTACACTAAAAATTGGCAATGTTCCGATTGATATGTCTCTTTACATTGCAAATGGCAACGTGCCGGTTGAAATGTCTCTTTCAATGAAAATGGCAACGTGCCGGTTGATATGTCTCTTTACATTGAAAATGACAACGTGCCGGTTGATATGTCTCTTTACATTGAAAATGGCAACGTACTGGTTGATATGTCTCTTTACATTGAAAATGACAACATGCCGGTTGATATGTCTTTAACATTAAAAAATGGCAACTTGCCAGTTGATATGTCTTTATACATTGTTTATGGTAACATGTTGGTTCATTAGTCTTAAAACACTGAAATTTGCAACATCATGGTTGATATGTCTATTGACCTTAAATATGTCAACGTGCCAATTAAAATGTCTTCATACATTAAAAAAAGGAAATATGTCGGTTCATTAGTCTTAAAACACTGAAAATGGCAATGTGCTGGTTGATATGTCTCTTTACCTTGAAAATAGCAACGTGCCGGTTGATATGTCTCTTTACATTGAAAATGGCAATGTGCTGGTTGATATGTCTCTTTACCTTGAAAATAGCAACGTGCCGGTTGATATGTCTTTAACATTAAAAATTGGCAACCATGCCTGTTGATATGTTTTTATACATTGTTAATGGCAACATGCCGGTTTATTAGCCTAAGAACACTGAAAATGGCAACGTGCCGGTTGATATGTCTCTTTACATTGAAAATGGCAACGTGCCGGTTGATATGTCTCTTTACATTGAAAATGGCAATGTGCTGGTTGATATGTCTCTTTACCTTGAAAATAGCAACGTGCCGGTTGATATGTCTTTAACATTAAAAATTGGCAACCATGCCTGTTGATATGTTTTTATACATTGTTAATGGCAACATGCCGGTTTATTAGCCTAAGAACACTGAAAATGGCAACGTGCCGGTTGATATGTCTCTTTACATTGAAAATGGCAACGTGCCGGTTGATATGTCTCTTTACATTGAAAATGGCAACGTGCCGGTTGATATGTCTCTTTAATTTGAAAATGGCAATGTGCCGGTTGATATGATTTTAAACATTGTTAATGGCAATGTGCTGGTTGATATGTCTCTTTATATTGAAAATTGGCAAAGTTCTGGTTGATATGCCTCTTGATACATTTAAAATATCAACATGCCGGTTGAAATGTCTCTTTACATTGAAAATTGGCAACGTTCTGGTTATTATGTCTATTTACATTGAAAATGGCAATGTGCTGGATAATATGTCTCTTTACCTTGAAAATGGCAACGTGCCAATTAAAATGTCTTCATACATTGAAAAAAGGCAATATGTCGGTTCATTAGTCTTAAAACACTGAAAATGACAACGTGCCGGTTGATATGTCTCTTTACATTGAAAATGGCAACGTACTGGTTGATATGTCTCTTTACCTTGAAAATAGCAACTACCGGTTGATATGTCTTTAACATTAAAAATTGGCAACGTGCCTGTTAATATGTTTTTATACATTGTTAATGGCAACATGCCGGTTCATTAGCCTTAAAAAACGCTGAAATTGGCAACGCGCCGGTTGATATGTCTCTTTACATTGAAAATGGCAACGTGCCGGTTGATATGTCTCTTTACATTGAAAATGGCAACGTGCCGGTTGATATGTCTCTTTAATTTGAAAATGGCAATGTGCCGGTTGATATGATTTTAAACATTGTTAATGGCAATGTGCTGGTTGATATGTCTCTTTATATTGAAAATGGCAAAATGCCGGTTGATATGTCTCTTTGCATTGAAAATGGTAAAATGCCCGTTGATATGTCTCTTTGCATTGAAAATGGTAAAATGCCCGTTGGTATGTCTCTTTTCAATGAAAATGGCAACATGCCGGTTGATATGTCACTTTACATTGAAAAGGGCAATGTGCCGGTTGATATATCTCTTTACATTGAAAATGGCAACATGCAGGTTGATATGTCTCTTTACATTGAAAATGGCAACATGCCGGTTGATATGTCTCTTTACATTGAAAATTGGCAAAGTTCTGGTTGATATGCCTCTTGATACATTTAAAATGTCAACATGCCGGTTGAAATGTCTCTTTACATTGAAAATTGGCAACGTTCTGGTTATTATGTCTATTTACATTGAAAATGGCAATGTGCTGGATAATATGTCTATTTACATTGAAAATGGCAATGTGCTGGATGATATGTCTCTTTACATTGAAAAAAGCAACATGCCGGTTCATTAGCCTTAGAACACTGAAAATGGCAACGTGCCGGTTGATATGTCTCTTTACATTGAAAATGGCAACGTGCCGGTTGATATGTCTCTTTACATTGAAAATGGCAACGTGCTGGTTGATATGTCTCTTTACATTGAAAATGGCAACATGCCGGTTGATATGTCTCTTTACCTTAAAAATAGCAACGTGCCGGTTGATATGTCTTTAACATTAAAAATTGGCAACCATGCCTGTTGATATGTTTTTATACATTGTTAATGGCAACATGCCGGTTTATTAGCCTAAGAACACTGAAAATGGCAACGCGCCGGTTGATATGTCTCTTTACATTGAAAATGGCAACGTGCCGGTTGATATGTCTCTTTACATTGAAAATGGCAACGTGCCGGTTGATATGTCTCTTTACATTGAAAATGGCAACGTGCCGGTTAAAATGTCTCTTTACATTGAAAATGGCAACATGCCGGTTGATATGTCTCTTTAATTTGAAAATGGCAATGTGCCGGTTGATATGATTTAAAAATTGTTAATGGCAATGTGCTGGTTGATATGTCTCTTTATATTGAAAATGGCAAAATGCCGGTTGATATGTCTCTTTGCATTGAAAATGGTAAAATGCCCGTTGATATGTCTCTTTGCATTGAAAATGGTAAAATGCCCGTTGATATGTCTCTTTTCAATGAAAATGGCAACATGCCGGTTGATATGTCACTTTACATTGAAAAGGGCAATGTGCCGGTTGATATGTCTCTTTACATTGAAAATGGCAACATGCAGGTTGATATGTCTCTTTACATTGAAAATGGCAACATGCCGGTTGATATGTCTCTTTACATTGAAAATTGGCAAAGTTCTGGTTGATATGCCTCTTGATACATTTAAAATGTCAACATGCCGGTTGAAATGTCTCTTTACATTGAAAATTGGCAACGTTCTGGTTATTATGTCTATTTACATTGAAAATGGCAATGTGCTGGATAATATGTCTATTTACATTGAAAATGGCAATGTGCTGGTTGATATGTCTCTTTATATTGAAAATGGCAAAATGCCGGTTGATATGTCTCTTTGCATTGAAAATGGTAAAATGCCCGTTGATATGTCTCTTTGCATTGAAAATGGTAAAATGCCCGTTGGTATGTCTCTTTTCAATGAAAATGGCAACATGCCGGTTGATATGTCACTTTACATTGAAAAGGGCAATGTGCCGGTTGATATATCTCTTTACATTGAAAATGGCAACATGCAGGTTGATATGTCTCTTTACATTGAAAATGGCAACATGCCGGTTGATATGTCTCTTTACATTGAAAATTGGCAAAGTTCTGGTTGATATGCCTCTTGATACATTTAAAATGTCAACATGCCGGTTGAAATGTCTCTTTACATTGAAAATTGGCAACGTTCTGGTTATTATGTCTATTTACATTGAAAATGGCAATGTGCTGGATAATATGTCTATTTACATTGAAAATGGCAATGTGCTGGATGATATGTCTCTTTACATTGAAAAAAGCAACATGCCGGTTCATTAGCCTTAGAACACTGAAAAATGGCAACGTGCCGGTTGATATGTCTCTTTACATTGAAAATGGCAACGTGCCGGTTGATATGTCTCTTTACATTGAAAATGGCAACGTGCTGGTTGATATGTCTCTTTACATTGAAAATGGCAACATGCCGGTTGATATGTCTCTTTACCTTAAAAATAGCAACGTGCCGGTTGATATGTCTTTAACATTAAAAATTGGCAACCATGCCTGTTGATATGTTTTTATACATTGTTAATGGCAACATGCCGGTTTATTAGCCTAAGAACACTGAAAATGGCAACGCGCCGGTTGATATGTCTCTTTACATTGAAAATGGCAACGTGCCGGTTGATATGTCTCTTTACATTGAAAATGGCAACGTGCCGGTTGATATGTCTCTTTACATTGAAAATGGCAACGTGCCGGTTAAAATGTCTCTTTACATTGAAAATGGCAACATGCCGGTTGATATGTCTCTTTAATTTGAAAATGGCAATGTGCCGGTTGATATGATTTAAAAATTGTTAATGGCAATGTGCTGGTTGATATGTCTCTTTATATTGAAAATGGCAAAATGCCGGTTGATATGTCTCTTTGCATTGAAAATGGTAAAATGCCCGTTGATATGTCTCTTTGCATTGAAAATGGTAAAATGCCCGTTGATATGTCTCTTTTCAATGAAAATGGCAACATGCCGGTTGATATGTCACTTTACATTGAAAAGGGCAATGTGCCGGTTGATATGTCTCTTTACATTGAAAATGGCAACATGCAGGTTGATATGTCTCTTTACATTGAAAATGGCAACATGCCGGTTGATATGTCTCTTTACATTGAAAATTGGCAAAGTTCTGGTTGATATGCCTCTTGATACATTTAAAATGTCAACATGCCGGTTGAAATGTCTCTTTACATTGAAAATTGGCAACGTTCTGGTTATTATGTCTATTTACATTGAAAATGGCAATGTGCTGGATAATATGTCTATTTACATTGAAAATGGCAATGTGCTGGATGATATGTCTCTTTACATTGAAAAAAGCAACATGCCGGTTCATTAGCCTTAGAACACTGAAAATGGCAACGTGCCGGTTGATATGTCTCTTTACATTGAAAATGGCAACGTGCCGGTTGATATGTCTCTTTACATTGAAAATGGCAACGTGCTGGTTGATATGTCTCTTTACATTGAAAATGGCAACATGCCGGTTGATATGTCTCTTTACCTTAAAAATAGCAACGTGCCGGTTGATATGTCTTTAACATTAAAAATTGGCAACCATGCCTGTTGATATGTTTTTATACATTGTTAATGGCAACATGCCGGTTTATTAGCCTAAGAACACTGAAAATGGCAACGCGCCGGTTGATATGTCTCTTTACATTGAAAATGGCAACGTGCCGGTTGATATGTCTCTTTACATTGAAAATGGCAACGTGCCGGTTGATATGTCTCTTTACATTGAAAATGGCAACGTGCCGGTTAAAATGTCTCTTTACATTGAAAATGGCAACATGCCGGTTGATATGTCTCTTTAATTTGAAAATGGCAATGTGCCGGTTGATATGATTTAAAAATTGTTAATGGCAATGTGCTGGTTGATATGTCTCTTTATATTGAAAATGGCAAAATGCCGGTTGATATGTCTCTTTGCATTGAAAATGGTAAAATGCCCGTTGATATGTCTCTTTGCATTGAAAATGGTAAAATGCCCGTTGATATGTCTCTTTTCAATGAAAATGGCAACATGCCGGTTGATATGTCACTTTACATTGAAAAGGGCAATGTGCCGGTTGATATGTCTCTTTACATTGAAAATGGCAACATGCAGGTTGATATGTCTCTTTACATTGAAAATGGCAACATGCCGGTTGATATGTCTCTTTACATTGAAAATTGGCAAAGTTCTGGTTGATATGCCTCTTTATACATTTAAAATGTCAACATGCCGGTTGAAATGTCTCTTTACATTGAAAATGGCAACATGCCGGTTCATTAGCCTTAGAACACTGAAAATGGCAACGTGCTGGATGATATGTCTCTTTACATTGAAAATGGCAACGTGCCGGTTGATATGTCTCTTTACATTGAAAATGGCAACGTGCAGGTTGATATGTCTCTTTACATTAAAAATGGCAACATGCCGGTTGATATGTCTCTTTACCTTGAAAATAGCAACGTGCCGGTTGATATGTCTTTAACATTAAAAATTGGCAACCATGCCTGTTGATATGTTTTTATACATTGTTAATGGCAACATGCCGGTTTATTAGCCTAAGAACACTGAAAATGGCAACGCGCCGGTTGATATGTCTCTTTACATTGAAAATAGCAACGTGCCGGTTGATATGTCTCTTTACATTGAAAATGGCAACGTGCCGGTTGATATGTCTCTTTACATTGAAAATGGCAACGTGCCGGTTGATATGTCTCTTTACATTGAAAATGGCAACGTGCCGGTTGATATGTCTCTTTACATTGAAAATGGCAACGTGCCGGTTGATATGTCTCTTTAATTTGAAAATGGCAATGTGCCGGTTGATATGATTTTAAACATTGTTAATGGCAATGTGCTGGTTGATATGTCTCTTTATATTGAAAATGGCAAAATGCCGGTTGATATGTCTCTTTGCATTGAAAATGGTAAAATGCCCGTTGATATGTCTCTTTGCATTGAAAATGGTAAAATGCCCGTTGGTATGTCTCTTTTCAATGAAAATGGCAACATGCCGGTTGATATATCTCTTTACATTGAAAATGGCAACATGCAAGTTGATATGTCTCTTTACATTGAAAATGGCAACATGCCGGTTGATATGTCTCTTTACATTGAAAATTGGCAAAGTTCTGGTTGATATGCCTCTTGATACATTTAAAATGTCAACATGCCGGTTGAAATGTCTCTTTACATTGAAAATTGGCAACGTTCTGGTTATTATGTCTATTTACATTGAAAATGGCAATGTGCTGGATAATATGTCTATTTACATTGAAAATGGCAATGTGCTGGATGATATGTCTCTTTACATTGAAAAAAGCAACATGCCGGTTCATTAGCCTTAGAACACTGAAAATGGCAACGTGCCGGTTGATATGTCTCTTTACATTGAAAATGGCAACGTGCCGGTTGATATGTCTCTTTACATTGAAAATGGCAACATGCCGGTTGATATGTCTCTTTACATTGAAAATTGGCAAAGTTCTGGTTGATATGCCTCTTTATACATTTAAAATGTCAACATGCCGGTTGAAATGTCTCTTTACATTGAAAATGGCAACATGCCGGTTCATTAGCCTTAGAACACTGAAAATGGCAACGTGCTGGATGATATGTCTCTTTACATTGAAAATGGCAACGTGCCGGTTGATATGTCTCTTTACATTAAAAATGGCAACATGCCGGTTGATATGTCTCTTTACCTTGAAAATAGCAACGTGCCGGTTGATATGTCTTTAACATTAAAAATTGGCAACCATGCCTGTTGATATGTTTTTATACATTGTTAATGGCAACATGCCGGTTTATTAGCCTAAGAACACTGAAAATGGCAACGCGCCGGTTGATATGTCTCTTTACATTGAAAATAGCAACGTGCCGGTTGATATGTCTCTTTACATTGAAAATGGCAACGTGCCGGTTGATATGTCTCTTTACATTGAAAATGGCAACGTGCCGGTTGATATGTCTCTTTACATTGAAAATGGCAACGTGCCGGTTGATATGTCTCTTTACATTGAAAATGGCAACGTGCCGGTTGATATGTCTCTTTAATTTGAAAATGGCAATGTGCCGGTTGATATGATTTTAAACATTGTTAATGGCAATGTGCTGGTTGATATGTCTCTTTATATTGAAAATGGCAAAATGCCGGTTGATATGTCTCTTTGCATTGAAAATGGTAAAATGCCCGTTGATATGTCTCTTTGCATTGAAAATGGTAAAATACCCGTTGGTATGTCTCTTTTCAATGAAAATGGCAACATGCCGGTTGATATATCTCTTTACATTGAAAATGGCAACATGCAAGTTGATATGTCTCTTTACATTGAAAATGGCAACATGCCGGTTGATATGTCTCTTTACATTGAAAATTGGCAAAGTTCTGGTTGATATGCCTCTTGATACATTTAAAATGTCAACATGCCGGTTGAAATGTCTCTTTACATTGAAAATTGGCAACGTTCTGGTTATTATGTCTATTTACATTGAAAATGGCAATGTGCTGGATAATATGTCTATTTACATTGAAAATGGCAATGTGCTGGATGATATGTCTCTTTACATTGAAAAAAGCAACATGCCGGTTCATTAGCCTTAGAACACTGAAAATGGCAACGTGCCGGTTGATATGTCTCTTTACATTGAAAATGGCAACGTGCCGGTTGATATGTCTCTTTACATTGAAAATGGCAACGTGCTGGTTGATATGTCTCTTTACATTGAAAATGGCAACATGCCGGTTGATATGTCTCTTTACCTTAAAAATAGCAACGTGCCGGTTGATATGTCTTTAACATTAAAAATTGGCAACCATGCCTGTTGATATGTTTTTATACATTGTTAATGGCAACATGCCGGTTTATTAGCCTAAGAACACTGAAAATGGCAACGCGCCGGTTGATATGTCTCTTTACATTGAAAATGGCAACGTGCCGGTTGATATGTCTCTTTACATTGAAAATGGCAACGTGCCGGTTGATATGTCTCTTTACATTGAAAATGGCAACGTGCCGGTTAAAATGTCTCTTTACATTGAAAATGGCAACATGCCGGTTGATATGTCTCTTTAATTTGAAAATGGCAATGTGCCGGTTGATATGATTTAAAAATTGTTAATGGCAATGTGCTGGTTGATATGTCTCTTTATATTGAAAATGGCAAAATGCCGGTTGATATGTCTCTTTGCATTGAAAATGGTAAAATGCCCGTTGATATGTCTCTTTGCATTGAAAATGGTAAAATGCCCGTTGATATGTCTCTTTTCAATGAAAATGGCAACATGCCGGTTGATATGTCACTTTACATTGAAAAGGGCAATGTGCCGGTTGATATGTCTCTTTACATTGAAAATGGCAACATGCAGGTTGATATGTCTCTTTACATTGAAAATGGCAACATGCCGGTTGATATGTCTCTTTACATTGAAAATTGGCAACGTTCTGGTTATTATGTCTATTTACATTGAAAATGGCAATGTGCTGGATAATATGTCTATTTACATTGAAAATGGCAATGTGCTGGATGATATGTCTCTTTACATTGAAAAAAGCAACATGCCGGTTCATTAGCCTTAGAACACTGAAAATGGCAACGTGCCGGTTGATATGTCTCTTTACATTGAAAATGGCAACGTGCCGGTTGATATGTCTCTTTACATTGAAAATGGCAACGTGCTGGTTGATATGTCTCTTTACATTGAAAATGGCAACATGCCGGTTGATATGTCTCTTTACCTTAAAAATAGCAACGTGCCGGTTGATATGTCTTTAACATTAAAAATTGGCAACCATGCCTGTTGATATGTTTTTATACATTGTTAATGGCAACATGCCGGTTTATTAGCCTAAGAACACTGAAAATGGCAACGCGCCGGTTGATATGTCTCTTTACATTGAAAATGGCAACGTGCCGGTTGATATGTCTCTTTACATTGAAAATGGCAACGTGCCGGTTGATATGTCTCTTTACATTGAAAATGGCAACGTGCCGGTTAAAATGTCTCTTTACATTGAAAATGGCAACATGCCGGTTGATATGTCTCTTTAATTTGAAAATGGCAATGTGCCGGTTGATATGATTTAAAAATTGTTAATGGCAATGTGCTGGTTGATATGTCTCTTTATATTGAAAATGGCAAAATGCCGGTTGATATGTCTCTTTGCATTGAAAATGGTAAAATGCCCGTTGATATGTCTCTTTGCATTGAAAATGGTAAAATGCCCGTTGATATGTCTCTTTTCAATGAAAATGGCAACATGCCGGTTGATATGTCACTTTACATTGAAAAGGGCAATGTGCCGGTTGATATGTCTCTTTACATTGAAAATGGCAACATGCAGGTTGATATGTCTCTTTACATTGAAAATGGCAACATGCCGGTTGATATGTCTCTTTACATTGAAAATTGGCAAAGTTCTGGTTGATATGCCTCTTTATACATTTAAAATGTCAACATGCCGGTTGAAATGTCTCTTTACATTGAAAATGGCAACATGCCGGTTCATTAGCCTTAGAACACTGAAAATGGCAACGTGCTGGATGATATGTCTCTTTACATTGAAAATGGCAACGTGCCGGTTGATATGTCTCTTTACATTGAAAATGGCAACGTGCAGGTTGATATGTCTCTTTACATTAAAAATGGCAACATGCCGGTTGATATGTCTCTTTACCTTGAAAATAGCAACGTGCCGGTTGATATGTCTTTAACATTAAAAATTGGCAACCATGCCTGTTGATATGTTTTTATACATTGTTAATGGCAACATGCCGGTTTATTAGCCTAAGAACACTGAAAATGGCAACGCGCCGGTTGATATGTCTCTTTACATTGAAAATAGCAACGTGCCGGTTGATATGTCTCTTTACATTGAAAATGGCAACGTGCCGGTTGATATGTCTCTTTACATTGAAAATGGCAACGTGCCGGTTGATATGTCTCTTTACATTGAAAATGGCAACGTGCCGGTTGATATGTCTCTTTACATTGAAAATGGCAACGTGCCGGTTGATATGTCTCTTTAATTTGAAAATGGCAATGTGCCGGTTGATATGATTTTAAACATTGTTAATGGCAATGTGCTGGTTGATATGTCTCTTTATATTGAAAATGGCAAAATGCCGGTTGATATGTCTCTTTGCATTGAAAATGGTAAAATGCCCGTTGATATGTCTCTTTGCATTGAAAATGGTAAAATGCCCGTTGGTATGTCTCTTTTCAATGAAAATGGCAACATGCCGGTTGATATATCTCTTTACATTGAAAATGGCAACATGCAAGTTGATATGTCTCTTTACATTGAAAATGGCAACATGCCGGTTGATATGTCTCTTTACATTGAAAATTGGCAAAGTTCTGGTTGATATGCCTCTTGATACATTTAAAATGTCAACATGCCGGTTGAAATGTCTCTTTACATTGAAAATTGGCAACGTTCTGGTTATTATGTCTATTTACATTGAAAATGGCAATGTGCTGGATAATATGTCTATTTACATTGAAAATGGCAATGTGCTGGATGATATGTCTCTTTACATTGAAAAAAGCAACATGCCGGTTCATTAGCCTTAGAACACTGAAAATGGCAACGTGCCGGTTGATATGTCTCTTTACATTGAAAATGGCAACGTGCCGGTTGATATGTCTCTTTACATTGAAAATGGCAACGTGCTGGTTGATATGTCTCTTTACATTGAAAATGGCAACATGCCGGTTGATATGTCTCTTTACCTTAAAAATAGCAACGTGCCGGTTGATATGTCTTTAACATTAAAAATTGGCAACCATGCCTGTTGATATGTTTTTATACATTGTTAATGGCAACATGCCGGTTTATTAGCCTAAGAACACTGAAAATGGCAACGCGCCGGTTGATATGTCTCTTTACATTGAAAATGGCAACGTGCCGGTTGATATGTCTCTTTACATTGAAAATGGCAACGTGCCGGTTGATATGTCTCTTTACATTGAAAATGGCAACGTGCCGGTTAAAATGTCTCTTTACATTGAAAATGGCAACATGCCGGTTGATATGTCTCTTTAATTTGAAAATGGCAATGTGCCGGTTGATATGATTTAAAAATTGTTAATGGCAATGTGCTGGTTGATATGTCTCTTTATATTGAAAATGGCAAAATGCCGGTTGATATGTCTCTTTGCATTGAAAATGGTAAAATGCCCGTTGATATGTCTCTTTGCATTGAAAATGGTAAAATGCCCGTTGATATGTCTCTTTTCAATGAAAATGGCAACATGCCGGTTGATATGTCACTTTACATTGAAAAGGGCAATGTGCCGGTTGATATGTCTCTTTACATTGAAAATGGCAACATGCAGGTTGATATGTCTCTTTACATTGAAAATGGCAACATGCCGGTTGATATGTCTCTTTACATTGAAAATTGGCAAAGTTCTGGTTGATATGCCTCTTTATACATTTAAAATGTCAACATGCCGGTTGAAATGTCTCTTTACATTGAAAATTGGCAACGTTCTGGTTATTATGTCTATTTACATTGAAAATGGCAATGTGCTGGATGATATGTCTCTTTACATTGAAAAAAGCAACATGCCGGTTCATTAGCCTTAGAACACTGAAAATGGCAACGTGCCGGTTGATATGTCTCTTTACATTGAAAATGGCAACATGCCGGTTGATATGTCACTTTACATTGAAAAGGGCAATGTGCCGGTTGATATATCTCTTTACATTGAAAATGGCAACATGCAGGTTGATATGTCTCTTTACATTGAAAATGGCAACATGCCGGTTGATATGTCTCTTTACATTGAAAATTGGCAAAGTTCTGGTTGATATGCCTCTTGATACATTTAAAATGTCAACATGCCGGTTGAAATGTCTCTTTACATTGAAATTTGGCAACGTTCTGGTTATTATGTCTATTTACATTGAAAATGGCAATGTGCTTGATAATATGTCTATTTACATTGAAAATGGCAATGTGCTGGATGATATGTCTCTTTACATTGAAAAAAGCAACATGCCGGTTCATTAGCCTTAGAACACTGAAAATGGCAACGTGCCGGTTGATATGTCTCTTTACATTGAAAATGGCAACGTGCCGGTTGATATGTCTCTTTACATTGAAAATGGCAACGTGCTGGTTGATATGTCTCTTTACATTGAAAATGGCAACATGCCGGTTGATATGTCTCTTTACCTTAAAAATAGCAACGTGCCGGTTGATATGTCTTTAACATTAAAAATTGGCAACCATGCCTGTTGATATGTTTTTATACATTGTTAATGGCAACATGCCGGTTTATTAGCCTAAGAACACTGAAAATGGCAACGCGCCGGTTGATATGTCTCTTTACATTGAAAATGGCAACGTGCCGGTTGATATGTCTCTTTACATTGAAAATGGCAACGTGCCGGTTGATATGTCTCTTTACATTGAAAATGGCAACGTGCCGGTTAAAATGTCTCTTTACATTGAAAATGGCAACATGCCGGTTGATATGTCTCTTTAATTTGAAAATGGCAATGTGCCGGTTGATATGATTTAAAAATTGTTAATGGCAATGTGCTGGTTGATATGTCTCTTTATATTGAAAATGGCAAAATGCCGGTTGATATGTCTCTTTGCATTGAAAATGGTAAAATGCCCGTTGATATGTCTCTTTGCATTGAAAATGGTAAAATGCCCGTTGATATGTCTCTTTTCAATGAAAATGGCAACATGCCGGTTGATATGTCACTTTACATTGAAAAGGGCAATGTGCCGGTTGATATGTCTCTTTACATTGAAAATGGCAACATGCACGTTGATATGTCTCTTTACATTGAAAATGGCAACATGCCGGTTGATATGTCTCTTTACATTGAAAATTGGCAAAGTTCTGGTTGATATGCCTCTTTATACATTTAAAATGTCAACATGCCGGTTGAAATGTCTCTTTACATTGAAAATGGCAACATGCCGGTTCATTAGCCTTAGAACACTGAAAATGGCAACGTGCTGGATGATATGTCTCTTTACATTGAAAATGGCAACGTGCCGGTTGATATGTCTCTTTACATTGAAAATGGCAACGTGCCGGTTGATATGTCTTTAACATTAAAAATTGGCAACCATGCCTGTTGATATGTTTTTATACATTGTTAATGGCAACATGCCGGTTTATTAGCCTAAGAACACTGAAAATGGCAACGCGCCGGTTGATATGTCTCTTTACATTGAAAATAGCAACGTGCCGGTTGATATGTCTCTTTACATTGAAAATGGCAACGTGCCGGTTGATATGTCTCTTTACATTGAAAATGGCAACGTGCCGGTTGATATGTCTCTTTACATTGAAAATGGCAACGTGCCGGTTGATATGTCTCTTTACATTGAAAATGGCAACGTGCCGGTTGATATGTCTCTTTAATTTGAAAATGGCAATGTGCCGGTTGATATGATTTTAAACATTGTTAATGGCAATGTGCTGGTTGATATGTCTCTTTATATTGAAAATGGCAAAATGCCGGTTGATATGTCTCTTTGCATTGAAAATGGTAAAATGCCCGTTGATATGTCTCTTTGCATTGAAAATGGTAAAATGCCCGTTGGTATGTCTCTTTTCAATGAAAATGGCAACATGCCGGTTGATATGTCACTTTACATTGAAAAGGGCAATGTGCCGGTTGATATATCTCTTTACATTGAAAATGGCAACATGCAGGTTGATATGTCTCTTTACATTGAAAATGGCAACATGCCGGTTGATATGTCTCTTTACATTGAAAATTGGCAAAGTTCTGGTTGATATGCCTCTTGATACATTTAAAATGTCAACATGCCGGTTGAAATGTCTCTTTACATTGAAAATTGGCAACGTTTTCTGGTTATTATGTCTATTTACATTGAAAATGGCAATGTGCTGGATAATATGTCTATTTACATTGAAAATGGCAATGTACTGGATGATATGTCTCTTTACATTGAAAAAAGCAACATGCCGGTTCATTAGCCTTAGAACACTGAAAATGGCAACGTGCCGGTTGATATGTCTCTTTACATTGAAAATGGCAACGTGCCGGTTGATATGTCTCTTTACATTGAAAATGGCAACGTGCTGGTTGATATGTCTCTTTACATTGAAAATGGCAACATGCCGGTTGATATGTCTCTTTACCTTAAAAATAGCAACGTGCCGGTTGATATGTCTTTAACATTAAAAATTGGCAACCATGCCTGTTGATATGTTTTTATACATTGTTAATGGCAACATGCCGGTTTATTAGCCTAAGAACACTGAAAATGGCAACGCGCCGGTTGATATGTCTCTTTACATTGAAAATGGCAACGTGCCGGTTGATATGTCTCTTTACATTGAAAATGGCAACGTGCCGGTTGATATGTCTCTTTACATTGAAAATGGCAACGTGCCGGTTAAAATGTCTCTTTACATTGAAAATGGCAACATGCCGGTTGATATGTCTCTTTAATTTGAAAATGGCAATGTGCCGGTTGATATGATTTAAAAATTGTTAATGGCAATGTGCTGGTTGATATGTCTCTTTATATTGAAAATGGCAAAATGCCGGTTGATATGTCTCTTTGCATTGAAAATGGTAAAATGCCCGTTGATATGTCTCTTTGCATTGAAAATGGTAAAATGCCCGTTGATATGTCTCTTTTCAATGAAAATGGCAACATGCCGGTTGATATGTCACTTTACATTGAAAAGGGCAATGTGCCGGTTGATATGTCTCTTTACATTGAAAATGGCAACATGCAGGTTGATATGTCTCTTTACATTGAAAATGGCAACATGCCGGTTGATATGTCTCTTTACATTGAAAATTGGCAAAGTTCTGGTTGATATGCCTCTTTATACATTTAAAATGTCAACATGCCGGTTGAAATGTCTCTTTACATTGAAAATTGGCAACGTTCTGGTTATTATGTCTATTTACATTGAAAATGGCAATGTGCTGGATGATATGTCTCTTTACATTGAAAAAAGCAACATGCCGGTTCATTAGCCTTAGAACACTGAAAATGGCAACGTGCCGGTTGATATGTCTCTTTACATTGAAAATGGCAAAGTGCCGGTTGATATGTCTCTTTACATTGAAAATGGCAACGTGCTGGTTGATATGTCTCTTTACATTGAAAATGGCAACATGCCGGTTGATATGTCTCTTTACCTTAAAAATAGCAACGTGCCGGTTGATATGTCTTTAACATTAAAAATTGGCAACCATGCCTGTTGATATGTTTTTATACATTGTTAATGGCAACATGCCGGTTTATTAGCCTAAGAACACTGAAAATGGCAACGCGCCGGTTGATATGTCTCTTTACATTGAAAATGGCAACGTGCCGGTTGATATGTCTCTTTACATTGAAAATGGCAACGTGCTGGTTGATATGTCTCTTTACATTGAAAATGGCAACGTGCCGGTTGATATGTCTCTTTACATTGAAAATGGCAACGTGCCGGTTGATATGTCTCTTTAATTTGAAAATGGCAATGTGCCGGTTGATATGATTTAAAAATTGTTAATGGCAATGTGCTGGTTGATATGTCTCTTTATATTGAAAATGGCAAAATGCCGGTTGATATGTCTCTTTGCATTGAAAATGTTAAAATGCCCGTTGATATGTCTCTTTGCATTGAAAATGGT
>JAVYIG010010543.1:0-68233 GCA_035222895.1 Strongylocentrotus droebachiensis | reverse complement strand
GCCCCCGTTTACCTCTTTTCTTCTTCTTCTTCCTCTTCTTTCTTTCCTTTTATCTTCTCTTTCCCTTTCCCTTTCCCTTCTCTCTCTCTCTTATTTATTTTTGGCGGGGGAGGGAGGAGGCAAGAGCCCTTCGCCCTTCCCCCGTTTCCCTCTTTCCTTCTTATTATTCTTCTTTCTTTCCCTTTCCCTTCTCTCTCTCTCTCTCTCTCTCTCTTATTTTTTTTTGGCGGGGGGGGGGGGGGGGGGGGAGGTAAGAGCCTTTCGCCATTCCCCGTTTTCCTCTTTACTTCTTCCTCTTCTTTCTTTCCTTTTATATTTTCTTTCCCTTTCCCTTTCCCTTTTCTCTCTCTCTCTCTTATTTATTTTTTGGCGGGGGGGGGGGGGGGGGGGGGGGGGATGAGGAGGAGGCAAGAGCCCTTCGCCCCCCCCCCAGTTTCCCTCTTTTCTTCTTATTCTTCTTTCTTTCCTTTTATCTTCCCTTTCCCTTTCCCTTTTTTCCTTCTCTCTGTCTCCCCCATCAACATAGTAATAACGAAAGAGACCACTCTGTAATCAAGACCATTCCATTTTATTTAATACATTTTCGATATACTTAAATTGGCAACTATTACCTTCTGTCCGAGATCCTCATTTTAAACGACTGATGCGAAAGACTAGTCGACGCACCCTTTCGAGAAAAGCCCCCCCGCTTTTATCGAAAGGGTGTGTTAAAACGGTACTCCGCTCTCAACGCACCCTTTCGAGAAAAGCCCCCCCTCTTTTATCGAATGGGTGCGTTGAGCACACCACACCGCGCCGCGCCGCACCGCACCCTTTCGATGAAAGCCTACCGGTATGTACACGTATACTTTGCTGCTTGCTCATATGTACAGGTACTATGTAGCTCATTCCTACTCACAGAGCACCAAATTCAGCTGTTACAGCCCGAAAATCTATTTTCATTTCAAACTACCGGTACCATTTAAACTACTGGAAAAACCCATAAGAAACCATCAGTGTTTGATAATTCTGTTTTTTGTGTCAGTTGTATACACCAGAAAATGAGGGGTAAAATTTGTGGTTGCAGTATAAATGCAGCTATACAAGGACCTACGGGTACTACAAAACATGCACCTGTATTACAGTCAGTGTTGGCCTTGTTTGAAGGTCCAGATCAAACCCTTGACTTGTTGGTCATAGATTGGGACATAACTAAGGTCTGTACTGCTAGACAACTATTATCTACATGTATCATGTTCAGCCTACCACTGGTAAGCTGCCAAAATCATACAATGCGGTGTAGCTAGTACACATATGGGAATTATACAGGTACACTGTATACATCTACATAATATGGTAGTCATTTTTCCTAGTCAAATGGTTGTTAGTAACATTGTATGTTTTAGCATCACTTCAAAGACAAACTCAATAAAGAATCAAGGTCATGTAGTGACCAGTCTGAATGTTGGATTAGCACAGACAGCCTTAGGTCTTACAAAGTCTATCAACATTGGTTCAAGGTTTCATTAAATTCTGATAAATTGTTAATGTACAGTCTGTGCCTGAACTAGACTGGTAGTGGCCAATGGTCATGGTCACAGAAAATGTAAAAATGGGTGTTTGTTTGGTTCATGCATAGAGACTTCAGTGATAAACGCTTTATAAGCACCGTTTTTATTATTATTATTAACAACATTATGCATGTATTACAGTAGTTTTAAAGGGCAATCAAATCTTTTAAACAGGTTGAAATGAAAGAAAGCAACATGTATACATGTCCATCAATGAAGTGTTGTTCAACATATTATGAGTTGTACATCGTTACACTACAGTGACTACCATTCTGATTCACCCCCAAAATGTCACTCATATGAAGAGCAATTAAACATTCAAAAGTCAGAGCTTTCACAATATTTATCCAATTTAGCTACAACTCTCTTTCATGAATTTTCATGGTTTCTCTCAAGCGACTTTTTAGATGTTACTGAAGTTGGAAGACAAAGTTGATAATAAGTTTCAAACCCATTTGCTCAGTACTTGATAAACAAGCTTTGCCTTGTGTTTCCTTCTGAACAAATTTGCTTTTCCTATTCAAGGTGGATTGCCTTTTAAGATAAGACTGATAATGAGTTTCCAATCGTTGTTAAAGGTAAAGACTAAAGACCAGTATTGGAAACACCCCAATTTCAAAAAATGAAATGGAAGCTCTCATTACCAATCATGTGAAAGAATATGTTTTGAATATATATTACATATACATGACGATAAAAATTTGACGGGAAACCACCTACTAATTGATATATTTGGTAAATTAGTATACTGTTGAGAGATACAAATGCACGTGTCGTGCACGTGTGTGTAGTCCCATATACATCTTTCTGTGTACAATGCTTCTAAATTTATGAAGACTTGGCCAAATTTCTTATAATTTTGATGATTCCAGAACCTTGCAGTACATCTATGCTAGATGATCAACCTTTTCTGATCGATTTCACAACGTTTCTTTCACTATGCAATTGCATGACCATAACTGGTCTTTAGCTTTAGGTCTCAGAGCTATCTCTACATGTATACAATGTTAGAGTACATCTGTCATTACAGGTCAGGGTCAATTGACCATGATTACAAAATTTTAATACACTGTTTTGGTTTGGAAATTCATTATAATTTTTTTTTTAAATCATCAATATGAGTTGAACCTTTCCCATGATTTCTATTCCAGCATTAAAATTCTGTTACAGAGATGTCACTAATCAAAGACAGAGAAATTGTCAAAACCACAGACAAAATATTTTAATTCCTGGGAAGAAAAAGAGGGAGATCATGCAAACAATTGGGGTGATTGCATTTTTGTTCACATTTCCAATTTTGACAAATTAATACTGTGCAGTCATTACACATGTAAAGGTGTACATGTATAAGGGTCTCAATAAAAACAATTGCAGCAACAACAAAAAGATTGTTGCAACTTGTTGTACAGTATACATGTATGTATGTTTGACAAGAGCTTGATTTGCATTTGGCATGGCATTGTGAACCTTGGGTTGATCACATGCGCTAGTGTGAGGGAAGGTTTTTATTAAACTATCCACCAGTTCATTACTCATTGATTGGCATTTAAAAATCAACGGTCTCATATACTGAACAAAAACTAATTCGATAGATTTTACTCTCAGAAATAATGTAATATACCAGCACTCCCAACATGAGGCTGACACATAATTAGCATGAACCATTGATAAGTGGTATTGATTGGCAAATTTCAGTCTAACTGGTGGCTGGATTGACATTACATGAAAACCAGTTGGTTTTACTCAAATCAGCCTGGAAAGAAATTAAGAAACCAGCATTGAATGGATTCCCTCGCGTAGCCAGAAACAGTATGATGACAGAGCCTGGAAATGACACTTCTACATGTACATGTACGGTAAGTGCTAGTATAAAAGTAAGCTTCTTTTTAGGGACTACTTTCTAAAAAGATATCGGTCTACAGAAATTGTTTACAAAGTCTTTTAATGCTTTAAAAAAAATCATTCAAATATTCTGTGCTAAACATACCAGTTTTACTTTAAAATAAAACTTTCAAAGTTCCTACCTCCGAGGCTACCAGTTCGAGTCCTCTGTGCTGCCTGTCCTTCTCCTGAGCAATGATGTCCAAGAGTTCTGGATCTGTTTCCTTGAGTTTCAGGTTGCCTCCCCATGCTGAAGCAGGACTCTCAGCTGCTCCTGCTGGAAATTTGGTGGCAGTACTCAACTAAAATAGGAAGAACAAAAAGATTATAAATAGCATGATAAGTTGATAACCCTATAAATAAAATGTTTTTGCGAGGACCGAAGCACTCTACACTTGCATAAGCTTCTGTGGCAAAGGATGAATTAGGCATTTTTTTAACAACAAAATATGTATCTAACTGATCTGAGATCCAAATGTATACCCAAGACAGGTTTCCAACAGACAGGTCCAAAAGCTGTCCCTTTTCTTAGCCACCCTGGCCTGTTAACACCCACTTTCCATGGAATACCTGAGCTGAGGCAGGTTTCATATGCTTCACTGTTGCAAATTTAGTTGCTTCTAATCAAATAGTTCTTTTAAAAACTTTACAAACTTAAGCTTCCTCTTTCAATTGACATCGGTTCAAACAGTCAGGTCTTGGCATTTGCTTTTCCAAAAACCAAGTCCAAGACAAAGCCAAGATTTTTATTATTTTATCTTTATTTTCTGAATATGAATCTGTTTTAATAGTTCTTCAATTCCTTTTCCAAACCTCCACCCTAATCCTAAATCTATCTAGACCTATTTTGATGTTTTACAATGATTCATTTTTTTGCGTGACAAAAATGGTACCCATGCGTGACAGCGTTTTCAAACCCTCGATGCGTGACTGTCACGCACAATGCGTGACACTTGGTAGCTCTGTACTCGGCCCCATATTCGTAACGGGTCAAGTTAGCCCGACTCCTATCAGAGTCAGACATTCATCATGGTCATGAACGAATGCTCAAGTCATGTCAAGAGTCGGACATCACTTGAACTTGAAATTGAAAGTTAAATTAGGGACCGCAACGGGCTACTGCGCAACGCAACTGCGCATCTGCCGTCTGCACGCAAAAACTTCGTTTTCCATCGACGAAGCGAAGTCTATTTTCTTCGTATCCATTTCAGACGATTTCGCGTTGTATTGCGGTAGGTAGGGGTATATATCGGATACCAAAATTGTCTGCAATACAGTAGTCACAACTAGCTTAAAAATCGACGAAGATTTGCTAAATTACGATCATTTTTGAGGTAAGTACCACTTTAAACTTAGTTTTTTCCATTAAATGTTATAAGAATATTGATGAATTTGGTATCAGTTTGTAGACAAAAGAGTTTTCTACTAGAAATAACGATGATTTTGTTTGGTTTTGTAGCGCATGCGATCGCAAGTGAGTTGCAGTGCAGTGTGTGTGGTGTGAGCTAGTGACTGCCGTGGCCGATTCATTGCAACGCAGTACGCCGTAACTGCCGCGACCGAATCATTGCAGTGCAGTGTGTGAGGTGTGTGCTGTGACTGCCGTGTAGGGAGGGTGCTCGAAAGATCGAAGATACATTTTGTGCGAATGGGTCATGCTCATTTTGTGTGGTCGGCTGTTCCATGTAGTGTACTTACTCCCCTTAATAACGGTGAATTCGAATCGGGAATTGAATTGAATTTAAGAAACTGACAGAATGATATTGAAAGTTATGATTAAAGAGGGGCTTAAGACTAAAGACTTTTATGTTGAAAGTTTATTCTATTTGGCTCTTCTTTCCTTTTCACACATTCACATAAATTAGATCAATAATTGTTTTAATTCAATTCAATTCAGGTTAGTTATTGTCTTGTCACCCGATCAAATTTCTTGGGATCACAAACCAGTTTCATCGTGATACTGTTGTCTTCACTTTTTGGGGAGGTTACTTTTGTGGAGATGGTAAACAATTATTTTTCTTCTTGATGATGGTTTCATGTTGACCTCAGTTTATTTTTTTCATTTTTTTTTCAATCTGTTTTACAAATGAATGTATATTATAGGCCTACAGTATATTTGATTAATTCAGTAAAAAAAAATGAAATCAATTTAATTACATGTACTTTTCTATTTTCATCAACAGAATTCATCTAAAGTGGGATATCACCTGGAAGTGTACCTGTCTAGTTAATGCAACTGAAGAAATGGAACATTAAACAAAAAAAATTCTCACAAGCATGGTGTATTAATTGTGTTATGATTTAAATTATACATGTAGTAAAGAAAATTTGAGGTGGTAGGTGAATCATTTCTGCATACTGCACTGTAGTTCAAGTAATAATTATCAATGATGTTCTTTGAAGAGAGCTGGTATTAATCCTTTCTTTACTTAGCCTGCAGAGAGAGTAAAAAAAAAAAGTTAGGGGTCATATACAAAAATAGGTTAAGACTATGTACAATTATTTTTATAGAATTTATTCTTTTGTTTGCATTGCTGATGCAGCCCCAAACTAAGTAAATGTATGCTGTACTTGTACTAGAAAGCCTTTAGAAAGAAAGGTACGAGTGTATAATTATGCATGTATTATATGGAAGTTTGTTCCATTAATGAGACCCCGTTTCTTATAAATGCATGTACATGTAAAGTAACAGTCAACTTGCAAGTATTTGAAATTTAGTGTAGTGGTTCAGCCTTAGCCACTACGGCTCTGGCGGCATATGCGCGTAAGTCCCGCATTAGGCGACACCCGCGGTAGTTTCCGCGGGCGTGTTTATTACTGGGAACATCAGATTGGACCTGAGATTGCACGCGACAAGTACAAACATTGTTGATTGCTCGTCTCGTCTGTCTGTCTACTACTTCTACTAGCATCTAGTGGAGCTCCACGCGTCGGTATAGCTTCGAGCTTCGACGGTACAGCTTCGAGTACAGTTAGTTCTGCAGTTTATGGTAGGATAAAACCGTATTATAGTCGTTTATATTGCGTAGTTAAGATTTAGGCCCAGTAAGTAAACATCTCCGCTCCGGCACTACAATGGCGTAATCGTTCTTTTCGGACTTGCGCGAGATATTTTTTTTTGTAGCACACGTGTGGGTGACGCCATCTTGTTTTCATTCACTCGTGTACTTAAGGGATTTTCAATTTTGGTAAATTAATTCGTGGGGCCTTGTAAGCTTGTTTATTCCCCGTTTGTAGTTGGTTATTGCTGTAGATTAGTAGTTTAGGGACTCGTAGGGTATTTTTAGTGCTGTATTCCGATTTTTGGGTACTCATTTCCGTGTTTTGGGGATAATTTTTTGTGGTCGCACACATGTCCGTGCCGCCATCTTGAATACGTTCACGTGTGTGTTGAAGGATTTTTTTATTTTTGGAACTTTTTTCGTAGAGCCTTATAAGCTCTTAGTTTTTCATTTCTTGTCTGCTTGGGGTTGTAGGATAGTTTTTTAGGGACTCGTTGGTATTTTTCCGGCCGTATTTCGATTTTTGGCATCGGTTTCGGTCATTTTTTTGTACTTAAATTTGCCCACTTTTTTCTACTCACTAGACTGGTTGTACAGCCGTTTTTTGTAGTTGTGATCCTCTCGCCAGAGTTTTATACTGTGGAGATAATTCCACGGTGTTCTTTTTCGGTGAGGTATAGGGTCGTTTAAGTAGAACTTAGTAGGCTCGAATTAGACTAGTTTCAGCCCTCTCGCCGAAGTATTATTACCGTGGAGATAATTCCACGGTGTTTTTCGGTGAGGTATACTATGGGTATAGGGTTGTTTAAGTAGGAGTAGAGTAGGAGTCATTAAATTAGTTTCAACCCTCTCGCCGAAGTATTATTACCGTGGAGATAATTCCACGGTGTTTTTCGGTGAGGTATACTATGGGTATAGGGTTGTTTAAGTAGGAATTTTTTAGTAAGAAACTAAGTAAGATTATGAAAGAAACTAAGTAAGTTATTAAGTAGGCAATAGGTCTTTCCTGTAAGAAACTAAGTAAGTAAGCAAGTATTTTCCTTTAAGAAACTAAGTAAGTAAGCAAGAAGTATTTTCCTTGAAGGAACTACGTACGTTAGTAAGTAAGCAAGAAGGAGGGATTGTTGGGTATTGAATGTTGTTTTTCTTTCGTCATTTGGTTATATAATCGTTGCTGGTTTACAGCTGGTTATGGCCACAGAGAAGGTTAAGGTGAATTATGGGACTGAAGAGGCCTTACTGGCCGTTGTGGATAGAACTAAGTCCCACAAGATTCTGACGTGGAGGGAGCAGTGTGGGAGCTTAACGGAGGAGTTATTTTTGCAGTGTCCTCGTCTCCATGAAGCTAAGGACCTGTTGCATCTATTTGATTTTGAGCCTTATAGGAAGGCGGATCGGGCTGAGCAGGCACAGGGGGAGGGGGTGGGGACTGAGCTAACCCAGACTGAGCAAACCCAGTCGGTCCCGAGTCCCGAGTCCCGAGCCCCAATTCCGGATCCTGTTCCCTATAAACATACAGTGTACCCCCCGCCTTCGGGTGGAGGCCCAGCTGGGCCTATAGCCGGGTCGGCGGCTGAATCACAAGTTAGGAGCTCGCCGCAACCGGCCGAGCCCTCCCCAGCCGAGCCCTCCGCCGACTACTGGCTTAGGGAAGATAGGACTCTACCTTCCAGGGAACCCCCACAGAGTAATTATGGTTATCCCCCTTCTAGGGGATCCCCTCCTACCAATTCTGGTCCGTTTTCCGGTCCCCCACGTGATAGTTATGTATATCCTCCTTCTAGGGAACCCCCTCCTACCAATTCTGGTCCGTTTTCCGGGGTCCCCCCACGTGATAGTTATGTATATCCTTCTTCTAGGGAATCCCCTCCTACCAATTCTGGTCCGTATTCCGGGGTGCCCCCACGTGATAGTTATGTATCTCCCTCTACTAGGGAATCCCCACCAGGGCCGCAGGGGCGCCGAGATTGGCCCCCTCGTCTGCCAAGGTCGCTTAGTTTCGATGGGAGGACTAGTTGGCATTCCTTTCTCAGGAAATTTACAAGCTATGCTGCGTCGTGCCAGTGGAGTCCGAGGGAGTGTTTGGATGCTCTAGGCTGGTGTCTGGAAGGGTCTGCCTTGGATTGTTTTTCCAATCTTCGGGATATGGGCACTGAGTCGTATTACCCGATGTTGACAGCGATGGGGCGTCGGTTTGGGGCTACCCGATTTCCGGAGGAGGCCATAGCCGAGTTTCGGACGGCTCGCCAACTCCCGGAGGAGTCCCTCCTTGGGTGGTCCGACCGGCTCCAGGCTTTGTTTTGTGAAGCTTTTGGGTCTGACCAAAGGGGTGACGGCACTCAGATGGTATTGCAGCTATGCCAGGGTTGTACAGATAAGGCGGCGGGTTTGACCGCTCTGAATAAACGCCCGAAGTCCGTTGAAGAGGCCCTGGAGGCCATCAGGTGGGCACAACACACTCAGCGTGTTGTGTACGGGAGCGAGCCCCGCCGTTTATATCCAGCTCCTCGGCAGCAGGTGCAGCAGCCTTGCCTGTACAATCAGGAGGCAGACAGTTATGATACAGTTGAGGAGCCGGGAATTTATCGGTATAGGCAACCCTATCGTTCCCCAACAGTTTCCACAGGTCGAGATGTTCCCCGTCCGGCTCCTGTGGAGGACCGGGGGAAGGACAGTTATGATACAGTTGAGGAGCCGGGAATTTATCGGCATAGGCAACCCTATCGTTCCCCAACAGTTTCCACAGGTCGAGATGTTCCCCGTCCGGCTCCGGTGGCGGACCGGGGGAATGTCAGCACCCTTCTTGAGGTTCAAGGGAAGGACATAGGCAGTCTGAAGGTGGACATGAGTGGAGTGAAGAAAGAACTCTCCAGTTTGAGGACACGCATGGACAACATGGATAGTATGTTGGCGGAAGTCTTGAAGACTGTTAAGTCTTTGGAGGTTTCTATGCTGTCCCATGCCTGCTCTCTATCTCCCGTGGCTGAAGTTCCGGAAAACCTGGAGGGGTCGGAGAGCGAGGCCGATCTCCGATCTGGAAACCAAGAGGCCTACAATCAGTGAATACTAGTGTAAATAATGTTAGTGACCCGCCTGACTCTTCGGTCGGTCCCTTGGACAAGGTAAATAATGTTAGTGACCCGCCTGACTCTTCGGTCGGTCCCTTTGTCAAGGTAAATAATGTTAGTGACCCGCCTGACTCTTCGGTCGGTCCCTTTGTCCAGGTAGTTAATGTTATTGTCGGGGGGGAGGAGGTACATATGTACTATGGAACGGATTCCAGGGCAGCCTGTATCCAGGGAGTTTGTGTCGCTAGGACGGCCGTGGTGCCCCCTTCTAGTGGGAAGCGGGTAAGATGTAGGGTTGTTGGGAGTCCAGGGCTCCAGAGTAAGGACCTTTCCCTTTTCCAGCCCACCCACAGGCTCCCATTTTGGATTCCTTGGATCGTGTTTGATCGGGGGAAATAACATATTTGTCTTAAATATATATTATGGTTCACTATCAAAGCCATTCACAACGGCTCGTCCGCAAGGACATGGTGCCGGTTCCATTTTGGATTCCTCGGATCATGTTTGATCGGGGGAAAGAACATGTTTGTTATATATATTTTAGTTCACTTTTGTTTACAGAATATGATTATGTTTTGGGGGAGTAATTCCTCTGGATCTGCTTGATGGTGTTGTGGGCCTGGGTGCCCTGAATGATATCAGGAACTTGCCGGCAGTGGCTATTGTGCCCCCGGGGGCCGAGTGGCCCAGAGAATGTAATCTTATTTTGTTGAAGTGTTTTCACCTTCTATATCATTTTCCATCTGATTTCAGTGATCTGCTTTTATCATTCTAATACTTCTTATATGCACCGTTTGGACTGCCTGTAGGGAGCCGTTTGGCTCTCATGTGGGACTGCCCAGTTTCTGGACATTGTACCATCCAAACTGCACTTGGGGAATGGGGAGCCATTGGGCTCTTCCCCTTTTCTGCACACTTATTGCCATTCATCGTTTATGTTGATCACTCACTCTCATGCTCGGTCACCTTGGGAATTTAATGTAATGCCCCGGTTAATCCCTTATGCCCGTGCCAAGACGTTTTGCAATTTGTCATTATGTATAACCGGCACGGTAAGGGTTAACTGGTATATTTCTGTTTCTTTATGACTGTAATGCCCCGGTTAATCCCTTACGCCCGTGCCAGGACTGCTATTCTTTGTCATTTACACGTGACACCGGCACGGTAAGGGTTAACTGGTATAGTTCTGTTTATAACCAGAATGGAAACCATTATGGTTATGGGATTGACTAGTTATATTATATAGTTGTATATTTTATGCATCATTATGGCTATGGGATTGACTAGTTATATTATATAGTCGTATATTTCATGCACTATTATGGCTTTGGGATTGGGTCTCTATACACATGTATTTTTCATCATATTTCCGGTACCAAATTTTGGAATACAGTATATTTTTAGGTATGATAAAGGCGCCCGCCCTCTGGAAAGGCCAAGACTTCACCGGTGCTGGCAGGGAGGGTCCTTGACCCATCCGCCAGCGGGAACGGCGTGACCCCGCACTGCGGTACGGGAGTAGTTTTAAGTTAGTTTTAGTTTAGTTTAAGTTGGGCTTTAAACTCATTAAGTGGGGAATAATGTAGTGGTTCAGCCTTAGCCACTACGGCTCTGGCGGCATATGCGCGTAAGTCCCGCATTAGGCGACACCCGCGGTAGTTTCCGCGGGCGTGTTTATTACTGGGAACATCAGATTGGACCTGAGATT
Source organism: Strongylocentrotus droebachiensis (assembly GCA_035222895.1). NCBI lineage: Eukaryota > Metazoa > Echinodermata > Echinoidea > Camarodonta > Strongylocentrotidae > Strongylocentrotus > Strongylocentrotus droebachiensis. The sequence goes on along the minus strand of JAVYIG010010543.1, from coordinate 57,024 downwards.
GCACGCGACAAGTACAAACATTGTTGATTGCTCGTCTCGTCTGTCTGTCTACTACTTCTACTAGCATCTAGTGGAGCTCCACGCGTCGGTATAGCTTCGAGCTTCGACGGTACAGCTTCGAGTACAGTTAGTTCTGCAGTTTATGGTAGGATAAAACCGTATTATAGTCGTTTATATTGCGTAGTTAAGATTTAGGCCCAGTAAGTAAACATCTCCGCTCCGGCACTACATTAGTATGTGTTTGTTTACTTAATAGTTACACAGCATTTACAGTACCACTCAAAGTATCTAGTACAAATCATAAGACATCAACAAAAATATAACCATTCAATCATTTATTAAGAGAAGAAATGAAAGAAATTGATCAACGTACAGCATATTTACGCGACAATCAAATTGTTTACTCTTTTGTTTACATCACTGAATAAGACAAGAAAGTGGTAAACAAATATAAATTGTAATTACGAGAAGAGAACTGATATTGTCATTTCAAAACTGTTATATATTGCTAACTGAATAATGATAAATACATTAAAAGAAGTTTTGTACTTAAAACTCATTGTCGGGCGAAGTTATTTACCTTTGTTTACATGTGTTTATTTTCCTTTGTTTCCATGACAACCACGGAATAATAAATTGATGACAATGTCTTTGAATAGTGACATCTGTTTTGTCTGCTAATGTAAGTCATGTTTTCATTTGAAATAAACCTCTAGCACATTTTATATCAGAAATATTCTTGTATGAAGTTGTTTACTCTTTTGTTTACATAACTTTCACTATGAAAAGACTTACCTTTGTCTTAGGATTTGACCAAACTTTCCATTGAAAAATACCATTGAAAATTACCGATGCATGAAATTTAAAAAAAATCATAAAAAATCAGCCCCTTGGCCGATTTTGATGATTTTTACATTAATCAACTGGGAATTAAAGGATAAAGCAATTCTGATACATTTAAAGATCCCTAAGTGCAATTTTAAAATACCCATTTCTGTCCCTAGTTAAATGCGAACACATCAGCAGATCATCACAATTAATTATTGCTCTCATGCAAACATTTTAAACTGCAGGAAGTGAGAGGAAAAGGATATATCATTCCAAAATAAATTAATTTATAAATAAATGCCAATGTAATATTCCAGGCAAGCGCCTAGCCTGTGCGCGGTTAGGACTTGGATGGTGGATCGCAGCCCCAGACTTCGGGGCGGAAGATCTATTGCCATCCTGCTGCTACAGCATGCAGCAGCTGCACATGTACGCCGTGATTACGGCTGATTTAATAGCACAGAACATGAAATAGCCACGCACACGTACACATTCACACACAATTACGAGGAATCCTCTTTTAGCCTTGATTTTGAGGAACTGAAAGTATCAAAGAAGGTTTTAAAATGACTTACCTGACGTGCAGCAGTACGACATAACAGTCTGGACATCATTTTGCTTAATATTATAGGGTTTTCAAATATTTGAAAACAAGAAATGTGCCAGTTCCCCTAGACAGCGTGGACTGACTGATCAAGAAAGCGATAGGTCGCCAAATCAGCTACACGGCCGGAAGTGCGCATGCGTGCAATATAATGTTCATCCTTGCATGGTACTGTACAGAATTAAAGTCGGGAGACTGATACAAACATACGAGCACAAACAAAGATTACATATGGTCTAGATATGGAGGAATGTTCAAAAATAAAAATAAATATTACAAATACGATCAATATGAAAAAGAAACAAAAAATAGTTCAAGGAAAGAAATAATAATGGAAACTTCAATATATTGCACTTCATACATAGATGTAATATAAATCGAATTTGGATGATTAGGAAAAAAGAAAGAAAAAGAGAGTGGACAAAGCGTTTCATTCCCTTTTCTCGTAACATTTAGATTTTGAGCGTTTACATTTTAAACACAATTAAAAGAAATGGATATATGAAACACAAAGTGATGACGATAAAACGTAAGAAAAAGTAATAAATGAAATGGGAAGCTGAAGAAGATCTAAAGAAATGAGCGTGTGTAAATATTAATGTGTAAAATATAACAAAATCAAATCAAACGCAGTGTTTCATTCTGGCATTGTAGTGGCGGATCCAGGGGGGGGGGGGAGCACGTTGGCCCGGCCCCCCGGTCCCCAGGCCCCCAAAATAGGCTTTAAAAAAAAGACGGTAACGTTAATTTTACCTTCAAACAAAAAAGAAGAAAAAGGGCCCCCTCTCCTGGCAAAAAAAAGTTAATGTTTTTTTTTGGTTTTGTTTTGCTGACTATAGATGCCATAAAGTAAATGGTTGAAATAGGTGCATAAACCATGTAAACAGAATAAAGTTGTTTTATTAATATACATAGGAACATGGGTTAGAGGGGTAGGGGATCATAAATATTGTATAGGAAGATAAAAGGCGACATATTAAATGAACAAGTCAATGTTAGATATTATTTGGAGGGGGTCGCATTTTATTTTTAGTTTTGGTGTTACCTTATCCTCTCTCAACCATCCCTCTTTCATGGCCCGCGGAACGAGCCCCCCCCCCCCATCCCCTTATTTGAAAACGTATGTTAAAGATATCATCTGACTGTAATTAAATGCCTAAAATCTGGGAATCCACCCCTGGACCCCATGCCAATTTTACTATTTGTAAATTGTATCCGGACGGTGGATTTAAAACAGCAATTAGAAGAAGTTTACAAGCAATGTTTTATAAATCTTCTAAGACTTACGTTGGACAACATTACTGTTCATGATGGTTAGTGCTATTTGATTAACATTTTTCGTCAATCTGAAAGCAAAAGAGAAGGCTTTATGTTTGTTAAAGCCCGTCGAAAGTGTTCATGTACGTGTTTGAAGTCGGATATTGATGAAAGAATACAAAATTGCGGTTTTCTGCGTACAACAGAAAACAGAATTCAGAGACAGAATTCGACAAGTTTCCATTTCCTTTGCAATGAGTGTCCATTTTCCATTTCCCATTATTATAAGCGCCCTTATAATCTCTAGTAAGAGACCCCTTCACCTCTGATATTTGCCCTATTCACATCTGAGAGGTGCCCCTTTTACTTTGACAACTGCCTCTTTTCCTTTGTAAGAAATGCCCCTTCCCCTTTTAATAACTACCCCCTTATAACTCAGATAGGTGCACCTTTTATTTTCACATGTGTCCCGTTTAATTTTAACATGCGCCTCTTTTTCTTTTGAATAAAAGCCACCCCCTTTTCATTAAAGCCAACATTCAATGCCGATAAAGGCCCCTATCAAAATCTGATCAGTGCCCCTTTTCTGTCAACAAAATAATGCACATTTTCCTTTTTCATAAGTGCCCCTTTTTCATTCCGTAAAATGCCTCTTCTTATATATGGTCAGTGCTTCTTTTCAGAAGCGATAAGTGCCCCTTTTCTCCTTTGTTAATTTCCCTTTTAACGAGGATACGTGTCCCTTTTCCTTTCCAGTAAGGGACCTATCCACTTTTCATAAATGTCCCTTTTTACCCCCTTATAAATGGCTCTGTCCGTCGACAAAATTATGCCTATTTCCCATTATCATATAAGTGCCTTTTTCATCCCTGGTAAGTGCCTCTTTTCAGGTGTAAGATATGCCCCATTTTCACCTATGATAACTACCCTTTCTAATTTGACATGTGCTCCGTTTCTTTTCTAATAAGTGTCTAATCCCTTTCGATAAGGGTCCCCTTTTCCTCTAATCATTAAACTTGGTCCTCTAATTTAAAGCGACTAAGAGCAATTTCCCCCAACGTTCGCTATACGCTCGCTCGCATTTTATTTAAAGGTCTTTTCAGTTTTCCGTTATGAGAATGTGGTTATAACCCCATCAGGATTGTTTTTCCCCTCTTTATAAGATGTAATATTTCGCACTGAGACTTCACTAATCTTCACTCGCTCGCAAATGACTAGGCCAGACGATTACATCCAACTGCAAAGTATGATGCTTAAGCAATATCTTGTATGATGTATAAAGAGAAAGAAATATAGAAATCAATGTATTGGGTATACTATTATATACCTATGTCTAAACAAAATTGTATATTTTCGCTTTCATTTTTTCTACGTAGGTGCCCTTTTCCCCCACTCAGAAGTGCCTATTTTTGTTGGTACCCCCCCCCCCGACTTTGGAAATCGCTCGGTCGCCCCTGACCAAATTAGTCGGTCTCAGGCTGTACATCGCCTCTAAAGGGTAGAGTCTTGAAAGTTGGTATAAAAGTACACTTATCTCTTTACAAAATTGTCCGTGGTCTATATAGCCTTCAAATCCAGAGTTACCCTATACTATGGACCATGCCTATACGAAGGGCTTACATAATTATTAACGTACGTATCTAGTGTTTTCATTCCCGTATTGATTCGTCAACTGAATGCTTGTAATGTTATTTACGTTTTTATTTGAGAGCCAGAATATATAGTAGTAAAAACGCCCTTATGGCTCTGAATATATGCAAGATTAGTGAAAGGGATGGGGGAACTCCCTAAAATCAGCCTGAGAGCCAGACAAGTCGTTCATAACACGTTGTGCACGCAACAAAATGTACAAGTTGAATCCGCACAGAGAGTGCATTACAAATTCTCTGTGGGTTCTCTATACCATTCATCGACACACACAAAATATACACACGAACTGCACAGTGCAGTGCGGATCGGCTAAAGCAGACAAGAACTCCCGTGTACGTACTATCAGGTGTATGTTGTGTACAGTATTTGACATACATTAACGAGCGCCGCCTGTAAAAGTGTGCAAGAGTATATAGCCACCAGTATAAAATGTTTTATCTGCATAATACCAGGGATTTACAAGCCCTGATAATACTGAACATGCAGGGCACGTCAACGTCTCACATTGCACTATTATCAACGCTTTATGATATCGCATAACACGTTATCATTATGGCAACACCTATAAATCGCGTTGAACTAACTTTGCCTAAGAAAGTCGAACTTCTACAATGCCTTTCGAGAGGAGCAACATCAAAGAGTGTCGTAAAGAAGTTCGGGGTTTCCAAATCTCAGGTATACCGACTTGTTAAATCCAAGGACCGTATCTTCGCCCTGTATGAACTTGGATTAGGAGGGCAAAGGAAGCGCGACATGCGACGGCGAACGTGTAAGGAACAGGTTGTCAGTCAAGCCCTCCACGTCTGGTATCTACAGAAAGTTGGACGAGGTGAACGACTGTCAGGACCAATGGTGAAGGCCAAGGCTACCGAGTTAGCTGCGGCCAAAGGGAGGGATTTCATCCCAAGCGGAGGATGGCTAGAGCGATGGAAACTGCGTCACGATATCTCCTTCCGAAAGGGACATAGTGAAAAGCATCAGACGGAATCCATGAATTCCAATTCCTGTTCCTTGGAGAAAGATGAAATGATGGAAATTCTGTCAAGGTATTCGCCTAGCAATATCTTCAGTGCCTGTGGGACTGCTCTATACTTCAGAGGATATCCGGAAAACGGCCGCTGCAGAAAAGGTTCCGAACTCCCCGGAGGCAAAAGAGCCAATGAACGAATAACTGTTATGTTATGCACCAACATAGATGGAACGGAAAAACTTCCCCTTTTGGCAATTGGTGAAACAAAGAAGTCCAAGTCGTTCCCCAAGGATGGTGGACGTTTACCTGTTTCATACACCGCAGCAACAAATTCATGGATGACGAGAGATATCTTCCAAGAATGGGTGCAACAATGGAACTTGGAGCTGAGAGATGCAAATCGCCACACCTGCTTGTTCGTTTACGACTGTCCTAGCCACAATCCTCAGGATATTCAACTAACTAACATCACGCTGAAGTTACTTCCACAAAACAAGCCAAGTGTCCTTTGGCCGATGGAGGTTGGTGTGACGAAGATCTGGAAGGCACAATACCGGAGCAGACTATGCTGTAGGGTAAACGCTGCTCTTGATGCCGATGAATGCAAACATGCCCTAGATGTTGCTGGTTCCTTGACTTTGTTGGATGCCCTGTATCTCATCAAGGACTCTTGGAGTGCGGTTGCAACAGAGAACATCCTTGCTTGTTTCGCAAAGGCAGGCTTCATAAAGAGCGAACCTGACGATGACACTGTAGCATGTCTACAGGATATCTTCACCAATATCATCATACCAGAGAACATGACGTTGCAGGAATTCGATGAATTCATCAGCCTAGATGATGACTTAGAAATAGAAGGAGAGCTCTCGGATTTAGATCTTTTATCAGTTGCTAAGAAAAGCCTAGATCTTCTGGATGGGAATGAACATGTTTCGGATGATTCAGACTCGATGGAAGAGAAAGGTATACTCACGAGCGAACATAAGATCAAAATGCTGGACCATCTACGTCGGTTCGTTCAGGAGAATGCCATGAACCATCTGCTTCCCTTCGTCAAGGAGATCGAGGACAAGGTTTATTCCCAAGTCCATGTATCAGGCACTCAAGAAAATGTTAATTGATTGAGATTAATTGTTATGTCTGTGTGATTTGTATTTAATTTGTATTATCCATTCCCCCCCCCCCCTTAAGTTTCAGAGACCACCTGTGTCATTTTTCAAAAATGAAACTGGACTTATTGCAATGCTTGATCAATGAAATTTCTGGAACATGTTTTTTTGTACAATGCGTCGAAAAAAAACTCTTCATGGAAATTGAAAGGAGTGTTAATACCGGTGACGGGGAGGTACGCCCATTTTGAAAACCGAATATGGCATACCTTTAGTACTGTATACAAGTCATTATACTTTTTGCGTAACTTAGAATCCCTAAAATGTGGTATCCAGTTACTTTTATTTGGTGATTGTCAGAAATGATTTCGAAATTGTGCTTGAGCCTTCTTTTACATAATTCAGCTCCTCCACTGTACCTCAATCACCTTCTATTTGGGTCCATGATCAATTTTATAAGTTTCTTGTTGTTACCGTATTCGATTATCGGTTGGTAATTTCTCTTGTTTATATGTTTTGATTATAATCGCTTCGAATATTGTCATTGAAGATTCTCTTATTCAGATAGTGTGAGAACGTCAATATTTAAAAATACAAACTTAAATGCACCATTGCTAAAGTACCACCAAAGTTCAGTTCAATACCAGAACTAATTGGTCTGTTTGTCAGACAAGAATTTCAGAGTAAAGTGTAAAACAACTCGTATGCCTCCAGAGGGCAAAATCTTTCCCACCAGTTAATTGTTTTATAAGTTAACAGTCTCTGTTCTTATACTTAACCTTCTGTATTGAAATTTCACGTAACTCCTTTACTGCTGTATTAAACTGAACTTAATAATGACGTTTTGTTCAAATGTTAAGTGCTCTTTTAGTTAAAAATGTACGTTTCCAGGTTCAAACTTCCATCTTTAATAAAAGCTATTCTCATTTTGATTTTTTTTTTTAAAACCGAACAGCATCATTTCAGACCACTTGCCTTTAGCTATGATAATGAACAAAATGAATTATCTGGGGAAAACTACAGGACAATAATGAGAGAGAGAGAGAGACAGACAGATAGACAGAGAGAGAGAGAGAGAGAGAGAAAGGGGGGCGGGGTGATGGAGAGTGAAATAACGAAGCGAAGGGACGGGGAGAGGGAGTAGGCTGTGGAATGAGAGAGGAGAGAGGTGGAAAGACAAGGAGAAGATATAAGGTGGATGGGTAGAGAAAAGTAGAGGGATGAGCCGGAGTACGAAAATGTGATAAACAAGTGCACACCAATCTAGGACAGTATACATTTAAAAACTTCCATAGCAAAATTGAAAGAAAATAAAAGATATCTGCAAGACAGGGGTCAAGATCACCAAAAGATGACACAGCTCTGAGAGTACTTACTTCTACCTCTACGACGATACTCAGCAGGATCCATAAGTCAGGATATAGTGCTGAGGAATAAACTATCTAGTACATTCATCTTATCTTCATTGTCCACATTTATGTAAGCTGCAGGTCAACTTCAGTGGGGAGAGAGAGAGGGGGAAAGAGAAAGAGAGAGAGAGATAGAGATAGGGGAGAGTGAGATCATTAGAGACGAGGAGAGAGAGAGTTGGGAGCGGTCCGCCAAATGGGTGAGCTTGAATGATATGAGAGGGCCTAGGGGGGGTAACTTTGCACCCTTCTTTAGCGCGTAGACTGCGCTATATTGCGCGAACGCGTACAGCTAAGCCAATTGGCGCGCATCAAAATGAGGACCAGTCAAGCTGCGCTAGCTATAAAATGAAATACAATTAAATGATGTCTGATACAAGGTAGAGAGGATCAGCTGAATATATCACCCTCTCATTCTCTGTCAGACTTAGGTCTAGATCTACTCTTGATTAGAATATCACGTAGATCTAGTGAACACTGTTGTAAGAGCTTAGACAATCTACAGTGTTTGACAGGTAGAGTAGTTTTCCACTTATTGTCCGATCAGCCAAAATAATGTGAACACTGAACAGATCAGTGAAAATTGGAGTCCGGAAACACGCAAGGTCCATGTCGTCGCCGCAGAGTTTGGATGACCTCCATGAGGAAGAACGAGATGGGCATGAGGGAGACATTCATGACAGAGATGGTGTTCATAATGGCTTTCCCGAGGACAAAAACACCCGGATCCATCGACCGTTTCATCAGCATGGAGGCCAGAGAAGGAGAGTGATACGGAAACAAGGTTTGTATCAGACCTAATCAGACTGAAAAATAGCAATTATCCAGAGTGATGTAAAAATACCACTAGATCTAGGTCTACAGGGATACGGCCTCGGGGACACACACGTGTCCTCATCATATTAAGAACTTTTAGATCTGCACGACGAGAAAAGGATGCCACACATTGCAGTCCACGTTCTCGACGTGCAAATCTAAAATTCCCAATTATTGACAGAGAGAAATACAAACGAGAGAGGGGAAATGGAAGGAAAGGGAGAGAAAGAAAGAAATGGGTTAATAGGGAGATATGAGATATAATTTGATTTGATTTTGATTGATTTATTCTTTACTTGGATCTTGGATTCTTTTCCTCCTAAATACTCCGAAGAAGAGTTTTGACTGGAGGTGGTGGAGGGTGGACGATTACATTTTGGAAAAAAAGTTCTTTAGTAACTGCATTTTTAAATGAGAGCGGGGAGGTTTGGTCGATGGTTGCTTGTTGTAGGTTGTTCCATGTCTTTACAGTCCTTGGGAAATATGAGTTGGCATAGACGTCCGAGTTGGTGTGGCGAATTTCAAATTGGTTGAGTAGGTTGGTAACACTGGTGTCCCATCCGTAATTATTGGTGACAAAACTTGCAGCCTGACGTTGAACTTTCTCGACAGCATAGGTGTTGATGGGTTTCACTGCCGTTGTCCAAAGGGGTCCAAGCCAAACAATAAAACAGAAACAAACGAATAAACAAATATCTACTTATGATAACCATGTGCAAAGAACAATGTAGCGGTCATAATAGCAAACAACATAAAAAGTGAAAAAGTAAAATAAATATAAAATGACACACTGATGAATGAAAAGTGTCAAACAAGGAAAATAATTAAACAATACAATAAAGATACCCAAGGTATTTTTATATTCAATTTGGGTTAAGTATATTGTGGTTGTTCTTTAAAATCTGATATTGATGTTAACGTGGATCGAGGAAGGAGAGTCAAACTCATTCCATAACTTGGCCGCGCAATGTGCAAGGGACCTTTTACCGTTTTGTCATTTTACTGTATAGTTTCCTAGGGTCAGATCATGTACCGTACAGTGTACAACGATTTTTTTTCTCTGAGGCCAAAAATATTATTGAAGTAGGGCGGGCATAGTTAATGAATAAATCGCTACATAGTGCATGCTTCAAGTTTGAACCATCGTACATGCAGCTGGATCTAGTGTAGTGTGGTTCAAACACTCTGAGGGAAATATTAGATAGATAGAGATGGGGGAAGAGAGATAGAGAGGGGGAAGAGAGATAGAGAGGGGGAAGAGAGATAGAGAGGGAGAGAAAGGAAGAAAGAAGGAGAGAGAGAGAAAGAAAGAGAGAGAGGTGAAAGGAGTGTGAAAAGGTATTTTTCATGCCCCCTTCAATGTTTGGATCCACTTCAATGATCATCATCATGATTGTGGCTATGTACGATTTTGATTCTAATTGTATCAAGTAAACTAAGACCAAAGGTAATTTTGGTCTCTACTGTCCCCTTTTCCATAGATATTGTCTAATTTGTTAAAATATTGACCGTCTGGGAAATTACTCTTTTGACTGTATGATAAATTATTTCAACTGCACCAGTTTTTTCGATGAATCCCAAGCTTCCAGCAAAATAATAAAAGGAACATTCCCCAACAGCGGATCCACCCCCCCTCCTGGATTTCGTCTTTTTTTCCCCTCTCTATTTGTTTCTTCTTTTCTTTTCAAAGATTTTACTAAAATGTCGCCTCTTTTTTACTGTTTACATTACTTTTTATATGCGTTCTTAAATAATCTTGAATATTATTAGTATAAAAGTTCTCTTTTTTAAGTTTGATTTGCCGTTCATTGCACGTACTTCTTTTTGTGTTTTCACGGCCGTCAGTTTTTCGAAAGAACTGGAATTACCCTCATAAGATGTCGACTCCAGTTCAGACCCCGCTCTACAAGGAAGAAAACAAATCGAGCATTCCTCCTTCTCCCTCTCCTCCACGCCGTCGCCATCTTGGTTCGAAAGTTTCCGACATCAACCATCTACCGAAAGACGAACTTCACCGATTGGCAGCCCCCGTGTGGAAGTCGTGGAGGAAACATCTCAAGAACCACAGTCAGAGGAAAAAAATATTTGATGTAAGTCTCTTTGTGGGTTTAAAGCGCTTATAATGCCCGAGGGGGGGGGGGGTATAGGAATTGGGAATGTATTTCGGCAACCCGGAAGCCGGGGGATGTCCCGGGTGCTGTTGGCCCAAATCTTCTGCTGGCTCCACCTGTCTATTCTGGATACGCCACTGCCCCCGTTAGTTTACATTATTTATTGTTTTGTTTGTTTGCCGGATTGTCTGTCTGTTTGTTTGTATATTTGTTTGTCTGATGTTGTTGTTTTTGCTGTTGTTGTAGTCGTCGATTTGTTTTGCCCTAGTTTTTTTTTACAGATTTTTGAATTTGCTGTCGACTCAGAAGTAAGATAAATCACATTTATTATCATTGGTCCATTCGAGACGTATGGGGATATTTATTTCCTTTGAATACGAAAATTCAAATCATTCTTCATTTTCCTTGTCAATAATTTAACGCTTCATGTAGTTTTACTCATTAATGTAAAATGCAGCTAAATATATAGGGGTTCGGTCTATTCATTTTAGTGGAGGTATAAGTAAACTCGCTGTACTCAAAATTTTCGTTTGGACTGTCGCCCTCTATAAATAGAGGACCAGGAAGTACGCAATGTAGTTCTTCGTATAGGTTTTACGAGGCAACTTTTCCCATGAAACTCAAAATAGCTAATCTGGATTGTCTTACTTTCCTTTTTAAATTGCTTTTGAAAATCAGTAATATCGGTTAGGAGGTTGATCCACTTCAAACTAGGTTAGAGACAGTGACTAATCACTGAACGCAATAAAGGCAAGTTCCATTAAACTAAAGCTGCTATGAAATGATTATTCTAAGACAGAAATGTGATAGTAACGTTAACAGAACAGTTCCTTTAATAGTTTTCCTTCTTGAACTATATTCAAAATATATTACGAGAGAGGAAAGACGAATAGAAAGGGAGCCGGAAAAAAAAGGAATTTAAATAGAGGGAGAGACAGAGAGACAGAGGGGGGGGGGACAAGAGGTATAGAAATAGAAAATATGATTGAAAAGGAGATACAGACAAGAAGAGAGAGAGAGAGAGAGAGAGAGGGGGGAAGGGGGGTCCGAGAGAAGGCAACATATCTAGGGAGAAGTGGGGAAGGGGTAGAGAGAAGTAGGGGTAGCCCACTGACATTAAACATATGTTATTGCCCTCAGGCTTCATCCCAATAAAGAACATCATCTATTGTTCCGGTTGTCACATTAATGACATGCACGCTGCATATTTCATTATCATTGTATTGATCTCATGTTCACGGAAGGAGAACAAGTATAAAACGATTGAACTATTCTTATTATGTCCTATTCAATCGATTAGACCATGGATAGATCCATGATTAGACTGACCATTGCAAAGTCATTCGATCAATGGGCCTACAGAGACCCTTGGGCTTATTATAATGCAGTATTATTGTGTTGCAAAAACAGGAAACGCAAAATAGAATCAAAAACAGTATGGAGAACATTGCAAAGGGATGGAGAATGTCATGGGATGAACGTTTGTAGGGCGGAACCTCATGTACATGTACATGTTTTATTGTTTTCCCATTGAGGGGGTACTTTCACTGCATTTAGCACAGATAGGAATACATTTTACCTTATACACTGCCCCTCACAACTCCAAAGATAATTCATTCATCAAAGGTATATTCATTAATAACGGTGTACTTTTACCTTAACACGATGAGATGGAGAGGGTCCGTAAGATGAAGATCGCGAGGGGTGTGGATGATGGTTGGGAAAATTGGCAAGAAGATTGTTGAGGGATGAACCGCAGATCATTTAATGATTTTGTTTTAGAAAGTTAAGTCAACATCTCATTGACTTATCCATTATTCCTTTTCTGATTATAAAGCAAGCGTGGGGCCAAGAAGAAGGACAAAGAAAATAATAGCAATAAGAAAGAAAGAGAGATGGGAAAGAATAAAAGGATCACTGTCACTCGATCGAACATGATTAAAATAGACCTGAGATGTAATGTAGCCTCAAGTCACTTATTGTTTAAAGGTCTTCAAAAGGCGTAATATGTTTTGATATGGACCTGGGGGAGTTTGCATACATGCAACTGTACTTGTTTCAGCCTCTCGGGGCTCCTTGTATTTGTGAAGAATAGGCAAATCGATGATAATTAAAATGATAATGTGAGCCTGGTCATTTGATAGCAGCACTGGGGTGCTTTGCCTGTCATTGATTATCTTTCATTTCCCTTCTATTCACAATGTGTAGTCCTTCGGTATCACCTCTCTTAACGGAGCATGTGTAAATATATTGTTGATATACAATGTTTTTTTTTTTTTTATATATATATTTTTTTTTGAGGGGGGGGGGGGGGGGGTTGTGGTTTCTTTTTATTTGGGAATAGTAGGATGGGTATAAGTTAGAGTATTGCGGTATTGCGACGTTGAGTATTTCCTTTTATGCTAATCAGCGGCACATGGGCGGGGCTGATGTCCCTTGCTCGAATAGTATATCAACTTTCTGGATTCTGGTTATCGAGAGAGCGAACAGACAATTTCCCACTTTCTTACACTGAAAATGTAACTTTGTCATATGAATTTAAAACTATAACATACCAAATAGCTGCCCGAATTAAAGGGTAGTGGAGGTTGTCCGAATAGGGATAATCGAACCCCCCCCCCCCCCCCAACCGTTTCGTACCTCTACGAGACAAATACAGCTGCATCATCCATTCATTCGTCACACTATATTGCTGGAAGACGGCTGACACGTTATGATGTGAGGAACGGCAGGTATACAACACGTCCAGCATCCAATCTGGATCTTGTCTGGTTTCCATATTTTTCTGACTTTCACCAATATCCGGTATGGATTCAACAAAAACAAAATTACTCGGTGGCTGAAGCATGAGTGGAGAATTTGCATCGGAGTGTTCAATATTGATCGAGATTCGGAGGAAGAAATATAGGTGCATGGTAACAACCAGCGGGGCGCAAACAGATTATATCGATCATTATATAGAAAAGGGTGTCTTTAAATAGAGAAAGGATATTACTGGAGGTGGTGAAGGAGGAGGGAGTGTTATACTTGTAGACCCGAGGGACACTTATATTTAAATATTTTTGGCAAACGAAACAATCCCCATTACTCCACCAGTTTCCGACATTGTTTTAATTTGCCACGTTTATGAGCCAACCGAGTAAAGTTTGGCGAATCAGACTTGGACATTCCCTCTCCTTCCTGCATCCTTTTCTCCTTTTAAGGCTCTTTCAGATATGCCTCGGTAAAATGATTTTGTCTGTTACATCCCAAAAATATTTTTATTCATTTAATCATATATTTTTATTTGGCAAGAAAAATTGAAAATCGATACTATTAATCGCTGAATTTGTGTTCGATTAGCGCAATCAGAGTCTCAAACTTTCAAATTAATACTAAGAAACGTAGTTCATCAATTAAAAAAAAAAGAAGATAACAGTGGCAAGCTTATTGCCTGTAGCAGAAGTAGCTACAGTAGCTATGGCTTTTGTAAAATTGGTTTTGGAGTTGCCATAAACGAAGTACGCGACGAAAGGAAATTCGAAGAATATTATGTATACGTAACGTGACGTAACGGACAAACAGATTCAATCGTTTAGAAACCCAATCATTCTTTATTTATCAAAGATCGACTTTCGAGGTAACAATCTTTAAGTTCTTATTATAATCGTCCCATCCCCCTTCTCTATTGCCAAACCTTCTTCTCTTTCATCCTTTAATCCCCATTGTTGAGAATGTTTTTGTTGATTTGTGAAGAAGAAAGGATCCCTCGTCGTATTGGCCCGAACACCTTTCATCTACTCGCTCATGCATCGAGTAGCAAGGAGCTTCTGTTTGTACAGATCATCAAATCATACATGATCAAACTATTTGCAGCAAGCATACATGTAGATGCCGAACTATTCAATGGATCATATTGTATTTGAAGGTAGATGACATTCATGTGGAGTGCTTAGGATTGGTATGATCGTGAACTGTTAAGCTGGAAGATCGTCCACCAGTTTCAATAGTTTATCAAAAGCTCTTCTCCATGCAGTTATGTCTCCGGTTCAATGAAAAGGTATGTAACGGTATGACGGATTAACTAGCGTTCGTATTACTCTTAATCCGCTTTAGATCTAAAGGTCTAAAAACCTTTATGTAGTGGTATTACAGTGACTAAGTGCCTTCTCTATTTCTTTGGAACAACCATGGTTACTTGTGCTGGGCACTGCAAGTTCACGATTTTCATGTGCATAAGATGTTTAAGGTCAGTTCGAAGTTCTAAAAAGTACACAAACCATGTACACGCACTGGAAAAGAAGGTTACATTTTGTAGTTAAAGTATATTTGGATCACCGTTCGAGCTCACCGTTCGAGCTGTAAGAACATCGAAATGTGATTGGATTCTGAGATGCAAGTATGTTAAATGAACGCATTGTGAGCTATATCTCTCTTTTTTTTTGGTAGTGTGCCTTTCTTACGTTGACAGTACACAGTATCGTTAGTTGCAGAGCATAACATGGGAAATAGGCCTTAACTTTTATTCTAATTTACTGAATTAAAACGTAAATTTGATATTATCAGCTCATTCCATGATTTTTAGATATTAACCTGGTAGATTCAAGGTCATTTGAAAATGTAATGTCAATTATTTAGTTTAATAACTTAATCAATCACTTGTTTAATCCAAATACCCAGTGTTGTAAATTAGAACACCTTGGCGATTGTAAATGGATTACGCATATAATGTCTGGATATATTAATAATAAGTATTCATTATGTATGTATATCGCTAATTGGTATCCAGTTTGGAAATGCTTAACGAAATCACGAAAGATACTATTAAAGTTATCACCAGCACGATTAAAAATATTGATGAGGATTTCTTTTTGTAAAATTCATTGACTACAGAAACGTACCAATTTAGTCCATCACATGCAGAGTGTGATAAATTAATGAGGTAGGAAAGTCATTGACAAGACTGTTGTGCGGAAATACCTTTACCTATTATAGGTACATCTAAAACCATGTGAAGGTATCATTTTAGGCGTCAGAATAGATTCATTAAGATGCTCGATAAAAAAGATCAAATTGAATCTAAATTTACAACACAAAAAATTAAAAAGTTAACACGGATTATTACTAGACCAATCATCCCTTATCCCTTTTCACACAATATGTTCCACAATCAAAATGAACTATATAATGTTTGCTTGCTTAAAAATATTTAGGTTTAATGTCTCATTATAAAAATTATGTAGTTTCTATCGGTCTTCAAAACAAGTGAGGAAAAAATGTCACCAAAATCATTGACAAAAATATACCTAAATTAGGTTCCTGTGTCAATGGTTTGATATGAGTGTTAATGATTCGGTACTTCTCTTTTTTTCAGGCAATCTTTGCTGATGGCGATACAAACCGATGGGGATCAGTGTTATAGAGATGGTGACCATGACGCAACATGTGCAATATGATGATAGGACTATCGACTGTCTGCAAATTTAGACCTCAAATCACTACTATACATTTATGTTCTTTACACGAAACAAATCAAATATCTAACTCTGTCATTGTTTGAGTGAGTTTAAAACAACGATGAGACGTTTAAAGACTTCTCCCGTAATCTCTTTAACCGCGGGATTTTGTAATTGATGCAATCACTTTACTGGTTTAATGACTGAGGTGCATTCACCCCTGAGAATCTAACAGTTATTCAGCCAGCTTCGTCAATAATGCACCATTGAAGTTCGTTCTTTGAAAGCCGCAAAGAGCGTCAAGAGCGATCAATAATTAGCAACAATACAATCGTGAAAACAATAGACTAGCCCATTTTATTACAAGCTCGAATTGTGTTGTTAATGATGATGATGATGAAGATGGTGTGATGCCCGAGGTATCGACCTTCTACATCTTCATGATCTTGTGGATCGAATCTTGAAGACAATGGATGTCAACCAATCCAAACAAGGACGTTCTGATAGGGATCGTGTGAGGATCGATGGGTATCAAACAGGGGTGGAGATTGAGGAGGGCGTAGAGATTGAAATCATTTCCCTGGAGCAAGTCATGGATGATAATCCTGTCGATGCAGCTGATGCTGGCGAGGACGGTGGTGGTGGCATTGTTGCTATGGAGATTGGAAACGGGGATGACGCGTTTGGTTGGAATCAGCAAGGAGGAGAAAGAGGAGGAGTTGGAGGAGGGATAGATAATGGTATCAGCAGACTATGTGATTTAACATCAGCGATGGACCACAGTGACGGCAACAATAACACAATGAGTCATCTCGACCAAGACATGGACTCGACAGATGGCAACCACTTCGACTTCGGTTTTGAAGACGATCTTCGAGAAAGGTTGTCGTCCGCAGGAAGTGGTCATGACGATTTAATAAAGGGTTCGACAAGGCCTAGCTCGTCGAGATCGTATGTGGTCGGCGGAGAACTCACCGTCGATGATCAGGAAAACGATGATGTATTCGACGACGAAGTAAGAATTACTATTCGTGTTTTCTCTCACAGTTCTGAGTTTGCAGTTCTTCTTTCTCTTCCAAGTATCGTCTGCGTACTTTCCTGGCTTATAATATATTATGCTGTTCATTGTTTATTGTAACTAACACATGATATTTTGTAGCTTTCTGTCAAGTGAGTGTTTGGTGATTGTTGAACTTTATTCTTGTGGGTATAATATTGGTAACCATTGTAACTGTGTGACATTTTGCTCAAATTTAGGTGACATATTTAGGGGAGCGATGTGAGAGGGGGATGAGGAGGGGGGCAGGGTAGCCTCTTTTTGCGGCAATGACTTTCACATTTTGGCTGTCAAAGATACATGTATATAGGCTTTTAACAAAATACACACCGGTAGTGTACATGGAGGGGGGCAAATGCTAGGCTGTCCCCCACTTGCTTGTGAAATGGGGAATACACTCCTCCTGCCATTCGCCTTTTCCTCCGCCTGTTAACTTCCTTGCCTATGTATTATGCGATATTATGTGGACAAATTTCTTTATTACATTGATTATACATGACTGATAAGAATAAAACAGTGGTAACTTTGAAAAAAAGGGAACGGTTTAATAAACTTTAATTACTGAAGTGTGGAGATTTCGTTTTCTATGCATTAAAGTGCTCATTTGCATGCTTATGTCGGTCGACATGATTTCTGTGCTAATTCCATGGTTCAGAGAGAGACGAGCACGCTCGTTGACAAAGAATAAACACAGGACAAGATTTTTTGTTTGTTTGATTTCTCATCAAGTGGGTCAATTCAATTTGTCAAAATCCAGAATTTGACTTTGTCAAATCTACATAATATCAACCGTACCTTATATCAATATCATAAATGCATTCATTGATTTCGATTCCTAAAGAAGGAGTCAGAGCGAATATACGAAAGCAAGTATTTCTCAATTACTCAGTATGGTAAGGAAGAATCTTCCGAAAACATTTTACACCTTCTGCATGAGACTTCAAAAAGTGATATATTTTTTTTAATTTTGGAAATGTATGACGTCATTACTAAGAAATATTACAAGCTCTATTTTTTGATAACTGAAGTATGATCATCTTTACATCATCAATGACATCTCCAACCCAACAATCAATGGGCATCACCCCTCCCCCAAAAAAATTGTCTTCCAGGTCTTCTGACCAAACAAAACTCCTGAGTATGTTCTTCAGTTACTTTGGGGGGGGGGGGGGGATTACTGTTCTCCCTCTCTCAAGTTTACAAAATCCGGAACCCGCCCCTGTTTCGCTCATATAAAATAGCACGAACAAATAACTATAAGATGAAAGATTACATCCCATGGGAAAGGATTGGCAAGTGCTGAATCTTTCATGGGAAATATCTATGGACTTCACAATTTTTCTTTTAATCAAATATTGTCATTTGTAATTGCAAATCGATACCAATCCATGCGTGACATTGATCGAAAGGGACAGTAACAGTAACAGACAAATAAAATAAATCATTGTGGTAAAAATCATTCAAATTTCCCATGATGACTGGTTTTCTTTGCCGTGTAATTATAACATCTTTATTAGTTGGTAAATTTTGTCATAATAGCACAATGAAACCATTGAGCAACTCTTTGTTGTCTATATTAACATAGTTACATGTACTTGTATTTGAATTGTAAGCCATTAAAAATAAATATTGACCACACAATCAGAGTCTGAAGTATATGGAAATGAAAGAATATGCTTTATCTTTCAAGCCGATGATTATTTCGTGATCCTTTTTTCTTCTTCTGCAAGATATATGATTTGACACAAAGCTATTCCTCTTCGACAAGCAAAACTAAACCGGGGTCGTTCGGACATACAAACTCAAATCAGTTCGTTTTCATTTCAGGTCAAATTTTGAATCCATTATACATTGCTTTTGATAGTGTGGTCAATTTATAATCTCAAAGTTCAGTTCTAATGAATCTTAATTTGCTAGAGACCAACATTGATAACAAAGGGGTGAGGGTGACGCGTTGCCATTTGCCAGAGTAAAGGTAGTTTTGACTTATGAGAACTAAGTTTTTGAAAGAATAGTAATTTGCAATGCAATTGGAAATACCACAAAAGAAAAGGCAACAAACATTTTTTTTAAAGTTGTAAGAAGTATCCTCTTTGAGACTTATATCATGCCCCCTGTTCTTTATGTTGACAAAGTTGACCAGTAGTTTTATGACTTGATAAGTCGCTAGTTTTACAATCTCTCAAGAATATAGCAGACCACTGTAGTCCTTTACTGCATTACAAAATATCGACACACATTCGCATGTACCCCTATATACTCGTGACTGGAATATATATTGGACTAGATCATTGGATTAAACTTGTAGATTGTTGATTAAAAAATGTTTGACCACGGTAACAAGGCTCGACAAACTACCAAATAGTCGTCAAGATTGGCTTCAAAGGCATTGTGTAAGGACAACGACATTACTAAATGGAATCATATACAGTCATCCTATGGATATATCGGAATTTACATTAACTGTGATCTTTGTCACTGCCTACCACTCAAAACGCGCGCTGTATGTCAAAGGATGTCTAGAAAGTATGTTGCAAAGATGAATACTAGTAAACCAACTAAAGTGTCACCGCTAGTAAAACATGTGTTCTTCGGGGTTATTAAATACATGTTTCAAGATTTCATGAGCCATGGTTTAAACAGGGATCCATAGTTTGATGACTGCTTCTTATATTATGAAGTTGACGGGGATGTGTACTTTAGGAACTACATATCATCCTCACGGAGAAGAATGGTGTCTGGGCCGAAACTCGCCTATTTCTGAATAGACCGGAGACCGATAGTTGCTAGGCTACAGCATGGCAGCCGTGAATAATGTAAGAATGCGAATCAAATGAATATCATCTCATAATATTGCTTGTCAAGTCGTGTTTGGTCAGCTTGACCTGGTGGTAGTGACCTATATTCATTCTATTTATTGCAGTTTGGCTTAAAAACATGAGATATGTTTGCGTAAATTATCAATTAATTGTAATTTTGTTTGATGCGACATAAAACTGCCAGACTTTTCATATTGCATGAATACACCACATGTTCGGATTCGTCAGGAGTGAAGAAGAAAGGAAAAGGAAAAAAAAAAGAGTTAAGGAAGAATAATGGGAAGGAAAGTTAGTTTGGTTTGGTATTCAAATTGATCAAAATTAATGTTTTCAGCTCAACGTCAAATTACAACTTACTTCTTCTCGAATATCTAATGTACGTCTTCCTATAGGTTAAAGGAATAATCACATAATTCTGCCAAATTGAAACAAAAAGAACAAAGAACAAGAACAAATTCATTATAACAAAACAAAAAAAAATCTTCCAATATCATGGCAACAAAAGGAATGGGAGGTATTATCTTCGCTGGTCCTCCCCAGACGGGTTTTCGGGGGGGGGGGGGGGTGTTAAAGTGATTAATAATTTATTTATGTTGCCCTTTTGATCTTAAGTTTATCTTCTATGACGTCAAGCTATATTAACTGTTGTCTGCATAATCGATACGACTTATCACTGCATGGGCACTTAAGGTAATTGAATACATTCATAATATCACTTTCGTAAACTGGTCCGTTTGCAAGATATTGCATCGTCATACTACCATCCACAACAAATGCCTCCGTCACACCGCCAAACTGACTCCACACCGATTCCAGTACGACCGATTCTTGGCCATTCGCTCTAAAACAATGTTTCGTTTGGTTTGTTGTCGATCTGGTTTCGATCCAATCGGTGCGACTGGGATATAAAAGTATGCCGAATTCAACTCTCGCTCGCTCTCCCTCTCTCTCTCTCTTTCTCTCTCTCTCTCTCTCTCTCTCTCTCTCTCTTTCTCTTTCTCTCTCTCTCTCTCTCTCTCTCTATCTGCTTTCTTTATCTTTCAAGTATCCATTTTCTTTATATAAACGGGTACTCTATAGTGGTTACCAATGCATTGCATAAGAAAATCAATCTCCAGTTCTCAAATATGTCACAAGCGAAAGAATGGCCTATCAAAAGCCATCGTACTTAATTGGATCGAGTAGGTTGAGAATGGCGAAGGGGGAGAAAAATCGATACCGCCACGAACCTGTTTCAACATAATCATTAATGACCAGTTAGTATAAACTTAATTGTCAACATTCAGGTAAGTAAGACCACTTAGACTACGATAAAGAATACAAAATGAAAAACATAATTGTCACACACACCGCTACTATCTGATTGAGTCATTCTGATGGAGTAGGGTTGTGAATAATATTGTATATGTTAGAGCATACAAAAAGAAAAACACGTTAGTCATTTCTGTATAATAGCCAAACTATAGCGTGACCCCCCCTAAAATAATCCCTTTTTGCTACATTTGAACCAGTTTTTGTTCATCATCTTCAGCAAGTATATAGTCATAATGATGTTCAAGGATTGTTGACAACCTTTTCTTTCTCGTTTGGTTCACACAATTCAAAAAGCTTTTCTGCTTTAATAACTATCTCTTCTTCTTCTGTGTGCGTGTGTATGCAATAAACATGCAACGAATTATTCCATTTGCCTCCAATTCATTTGATCTTTTTATCTGATTAATTTTTTTATCTGATTTTTTTTTTTATCTGATTAACTAGTTTATGTTATCTTGTGCATCATTCTTTCTTTGGACATAACAGAGAAATGCATGCTATCTGACTATCTTTTCCCCATGATGTATTTTATTTTTGGTTTCGTTCAAATTCTAATTACACTCACGCGGCCAGTTTATTTTTCATGCATTACTTTTTTCTGAATCATATCTTTGTTTAATTTTGTTTAATGAAGGGGGCGATACGACCCAGCTTTGTGGTAATGATTTGCTCTTTTGTGAATAATGTTTAGGCATGATCAGTGGCGAAGATACAGGCGGGCATGAAACCCCTCCCCACAACCACACTCCACCCAAAATCGAATAGCAAAAATAGAAAGAAAAAGAGTGTGTAGGGGAACGTAAAAGGAAAATTGTGGCCCCTCCCATTATATTCCCCCTCACCATGGAACTTGTTAATGTACATTTCATCCCTAAACTATAAAGACTAGTGCTGCGCCCCCGACACGGTGTCTGGGTCCCGCCAACAGGAACTTTTAGATTTGCACGTCGACATAGTGAACTGCTACGTGTGACGTAATTTTAAGGCAATGTAACATCCTTTAAGGCGCTGCCAGTGCCTTAAAAGGGCGCCACACGTAGCAGTCCACTATGTCGACGTGCACATCTAACAGTCCCTAATGTCCAGGCCCGCGCTTCAACAATTATTAATGTCATGACTGTGTTCATGTACCTATATTTAATATTGTATGAAGGTCTCATAAGTCAACAACTCATTTGACATTACGCGATGTAGCTAATGTTTTTCTCTCTTCCCTACACAGTTGAGATCTGACGATGGATACACGATATCTTCATTAACGGTAAGATAGATGTATAAAAGAAGGCCGTTTATATTGCTTCCCACATCTGAAATTTGAAGTCATATTTCATCTGACTAAACTAAATAAAATATGCTCGGACTGCGAATTCTGTCATTTAATCATTTGGAATCTGATGTTTTAGTAAAGCAGCTTCATGCAACATTTGCTTTATTTCCCCACTTTATCAGTTTGAATTTTACAGGACACAACATCAAATACCATTTCACTTAAGACAGGTCAGGGAAGATTATACCCCCCCCCCAAAAAAAAAAAAAAAAAAATAGCGACAAGCAATAATGGATATACTTTATTGAAAAGAGAGCAATTTTGTCATTGACTTCCGGCAGTTGTTATTCATAACAAATTAACAATTATCAACTGCTATACAATGATAACGCGACACGAAACTGAGTCCTGGATCTGAATTTCAAATTTATTTTAAATATTAGCCTCTGGAGCGGTTCCGGAAGGCCGGTCGCCAGGTCAAGTTCATGTGCGGTGTTCAGATAAGTCTGAATAAATGTGCCGAGGAGGCTGGAAAGGGTACCTTCTCTATCCAGATCGCAGATCTAATGGAGAAGATGTCCCGTACTCCAAGTGTCGTGTACGTCCCCGAGCACAGCAAAGAGAGGCTCAGCTTTAACGCCACAGACTACCGGTCCAAGTATGAGGTGAGTGTGGTAAAGGGGAAGAGGGGGGGGGGGGGGGGGGGGCAGGCTAAGCGAATGTGTTGATGAGTTAAAAGGTGTGGGCAGGACCCATATCTTGCCGTTGAAATAAAATCTCGGAAATAGTATCCACCTGGTTTATACGTTGGTTAAAATGAATTCGTAACGATTTTGTCAACATTCTTGTTTTATTATTTTGAAACAAAATGATGGCTTATAAGCGATATGCCTGGCAAAATGAATATGCTAAAGAGTATTTGTAAACATTTTTGAATGATAATTTGCAGAGGTAATGGATCCAAACGTTTGTGTGTTAATATCCAGATGACATGCATTTTAAATATAATTTTCTTAAAATAAAATATTAGATCTCTTTTGGTAAAGATGATGATGGTGGTGGTGGTTATGAATGGTTGTGGTGATTGTGGTAGTGATGATGATAGTCGTGGTAGGCGAGATCGCTATTAAAGAATCTGTATATGAAAGGAATTAAGTTCTTGAAACTTAATTGCAAAGTCCCTCTTCTTTATGTTGTATAGTTTACGTGGCCAGAGACGGCCAAAGACGTCCTGTTGAAGGTCCCTGTAGATCGGACACCCGACGACATCAAACTGGTCAGAAGCTTGATGCGAGGCCTCCACAGCTTTAGAAAGTATTCCAGAACCCTACAGGACCTCATCTGCAAAGTAATCCGATACGCAAAGTAAGTATCCCAAAATCTTCAAGGTCTTAACCGTAATTATGATCATACCCTCTTCTTCAATATAATAACATTCTCCATCATGTCCACCATATTCGTATACTGCTACTTTGTGTTTATAATATTTATAACGGGGAGGGGGAAAAGTAGAACCTTCTTCTAAAAGACATCCAGCAAATAACATTTTGTTTCTGGGCCTTCGAACAGAAGTATTACGCCGGCTCCATTTTATGCGGAATACGCCAAAGCTCGCGCTCCTCCAACACTATAGGATTATAAACAAAATTACGAGTCTACATCTTGTCAATATTTCTTGGTGTTATCTTCTCATCTCCTTGTTTTCGCGCTCCTTTGATTTTCTCGTTGTCTTCTCAGCCTGGACCTGGTGAAAAATTGATTTGATGATATCGATCCGAGATCCGATTCTCTTTTGTTCTTCCCCCAAAGAAAGTTTTATGACGAGATCTTAGACGCTATCCTAGCTCTCATGTTTGGGTCTTCTCGTCCCAACTAGGAAGTCAAAATGACGACAATTATTGGCAGGGGCGGATCCAGCCCGCGGCAAGAGGGGGGGGGGGGGGGGGGGGGGGGGGGGGGGCCCAAATCTTGAGAAAATATTTAGCGGCGAATCAGCCAGCCGGAGAACGGCGAATGAGCGGGGGGGGGGGTGGATAAGAGCACACATATATATATATTTTTTTTGGGGGGTCCAGTGTTTTGGGAACATGTTTGCGCCGACTCAGCCGGCCGGTGAATATTAAAGCGGGGGGGGGGGGGGGGATGCTGGAGAGGAGGACCACTATTTTTTTTTTCGGGGGGGAGGGGGGGGGGGGGAGGTGAAGCGACGTTTTTCTTTTTTACTCTCACTTTCACCTATCCCAGATAACCCTAAGTTTTTTGTTGCTGCTTTATATGTAGTTGATAATGCATGATGTAAATAAATAGAGAGAGAGAGAGAGAGAGAGAACCACCATCATTATGCAATGGTTCGGGGTTTGTGTAATGTACATTTGAAACCATTTTTTAGCGTCTAGGCCCTAAAAAAATAGCGAAACTGTTTTTGAGGAAAAGCATTATACTGAACTGAACAAAAAATAACTTTATATTGGCTCATACTAATTGATACGGGCTATACACAATGTGGTGTCGGCACAGTAACATCGGGCATTTGTATAGAGGTATTCCAAAATGACATTCTGATAATCAACATTTTGTTCTGTTGTCATATGTATATACGCATAATACAACTGATCTTTATGATTTCTTAACGTGACATAGCTTCTTCTCCCCCTGCAAACAAAAAAGAAAATAAGGTTATTTAATAAAAGGGTCATGCGACAAAATGATCATTATGATTTAAATTGATGCAAGGATTTTTTTTGAATAAGCAATGCTTTTCACCAGAATCTTCTTTGTAAAAACGACTTTTGACAAATCTCAGCCATGCAATTCTGCCACTGTGTTGTAAGATCACTTTCAGATTAGGAGAAATGTATTCTTTAATGAGTACTTTAAATTGAATGGAACGTCTCAACTCAGTAAGCATGGCTGAGATTTGTAAAAGTTGTTTTTACAAAGAAGGTTCTGGTGAATAGCAGTGCTTATTCAAAAAAATATTCGCATCAATTTGAATCACAATCATTATTTGTCGCTTAATCCCTTTTAATGACCTTGTTTTCTTTCTCGTTTGCAAGGGGAGAAGAAGATATGTCACGTTAAAGACATCATAAATATCAGTGTTGTATACGTATATATTATATACACAGGCCCCGCGGAACGTTTATGAAAATGAGGGGCAAAAGTATTTACGAACAGGTAGAGGGTAGCGAGCGTAAATTGGTGTTAGGGTTCAGGGGCGGAGCCCCCTGAAGATCAGGGGTTTTAGGTATTTAATTACGGTCAGAGAAGCACAAATATTTGAATGCCGCATTTGTGTCACTGGCAGGTCAAAGGGGGGGGGGGGGGGCGTTTTTTATAGTTTTTTTAAAGGTAAAATCTACGTTACTATCCTATTTTGTACCGGTTTGGGAGGCTAGGGGGAGGGGGCCGGGCCGGTATAATCGGCCCGTGGATCCGCGCCTGATTATTGGTTAGCTTACTTGAGATCTTATCGTCTGCCTCGTGACACTTTCGACTTTGCGATGGTATCCGTGTGTGGTAAAGCATACTAATTTTATGTTTTGATGTACTTACTAAAATCGCCAGGTACGGTCGCCGTCGAGTGGTGATTCGCAAGGGTCATCCGGGGTTCTCTTTCTACTTCCTCTTCTCCGGTATGGCTGGTGTCACCCTGGAAGAGGACGAGATGAACGCATTCGTTAAAAAAGAAGTCAACATCCTCAAAAAGGGTGCTAGCTTTGGGGTAAGTTTAAAAATTATCGAGACAGCAGCGATGTGTGCACGTCCCAGGCAAACATCCGGACAATAATCCGCTCATAATGTAACTGCTTGCCTCCCCGGACAATTTCCATCCGTAAAATAACTATTTGAATGTCATTGTCATTGGGGGGGGGGGGGGGGGGGGAGGTGACGCCACTCTTGAATATCAACTTCCATATTTCTCAGTGTTGCGAGCTAGCGAAGTCAGCGACCAAAAACAAAGAAACTTTACTGGGTAAATTTTTGAGCGTCTTCAAAATACACTATTCATATTAGATAAGACATATCTATTTGAGTACACTCTAAGAAAAAAGGGTGCAAAAAAGGGTGCAAAATAAGAGTTTGCACCCTTTACATAAAAATGAACCCTATTGAAGGAAAAGGGGTTAAAAAAAGGGTGCAATATAAGATTTTGCACCCTTCCCACAAAAATGAACCCTATCGACCAAAAAAGGGTGCAAAATAAAAGTTTGCATATTGCATGCATATTCATGATTACTTTCCACGTGTTCACATAAAAATACATTTATCATGATTTTGTTAAGCAAATTATGACAATGCCCATCAATTTGTGATTTGTATTTTCCTTTGGCAATCATTAACCAATAGATTATTTTGTCTGATCATGTTACAATTACATTCACGTTTTAGTAATAGATTTATTGATTATATGATTACTAACCAAGAAACATCATGCATGTTTAATATTTATTTGTGTACGAGCAAATTTTACCAGTATTCCTCGATGATGGGTGCAGGTTTGCACCTTTTGAAGAGTGCAGGATTGAACCCCTGAAGGCGCTGCTATTGCATCGGTTTGCACCCCTGAAGGTGCAGGAATTAACCATAAAGGGTACTATTTCTCCTAAAAGGTTCAATCTGGCACCCTTTTAAAGGGTGCAGGATTGCACCTTTAAAAAGGGTGCAGGATTTAACCCCTAAAGGTGCTGCTATTGTTGCATCGGTTTGCACCCCTAAAGGTGCATACTTGCACCATTTTTTTCTTAGTGTGTACCTCCGTCTTTGCCGCATCAGAGGATATTAGAGCACCTCACTATCAGAATATGAAGCGATGGTTGAATAGAATGCCGGTATCTTGGTTATTCGACACTAATTTTCACTTGTATCACATTTCCCCCCGAAAAGGTTGTCTTTGAACGAGAATAAATATTCGGTTGATTTTTTTTTAAAACACTGTCGATTCAATTTTTTCGTTGAGCAGGAGATCGCTTTGCTGAAGGATTCACGACGCAAGGCGACGGTAGTCTGTCTCGAAAACACCGAGTTCCTGGTGGTTGATTCCGATGAATTCTTTGAAAACAACCTCCATCTCCACATCCAACAAGACTTCGAGTACCGTATGAATTTCATGAGGTGAGTGACGTATGCCCTTGCCAGTCGCAATGAGAGGTGAGGGATAGTGTGCGGGGAAGGGGAAGGGGAGGATGAAAGGAGTTCTTGGTTGTTGGTGCCAGTGTTTTCTTTGGAAGCACCTCCATCTCCACATCCAACAAGACTTCGAGTACCGACCATAGACAAACCAAATTTACGTGTCAGAACTTGCCAAACATAATCAGGGATCACTTTACTGTGAGGTTTTAACAGTACAGTCTATTATTTGTTTTAGCAAATATCACTAAATAGCTATATAGAGATTTTGTAGCGGCAAGGGGAGGAACTCGATTTCGATAATTCCCCAAACATTAATTTTGTTGTACTTTTTCCGACAGTCACCTAGATTTATTTTCGACTTGGACACCGGACTCCATCGAGGAGATCTCTGATATGGGTCGTATGGAGGAGTACTGTAACGAATCCCTGATCGTCAAGGATGCTCGAGATACAGACTGGCTCTTCATAGTCACCAAGGTGAGAAATGAATCAGTGATGAATAGCTTAAAGGTAAAGACCAGTATTGGCAACGCCCCAATTTCAAAAAATGAAATGGAAGCTCTCATTACCAATCATGTGAAAGAATATGTTTTGGCTAATACATGATGATAAAAAAATTGCCGGGAAACCGCCTACTAATTCATATATTTGGTAAATTTATTTCTCTCATGGTCTGGTGAGAGAGATAGGGTAGTCCCATATACATCTTTCTGTGTATAGTGCTTGTAACTTTACGAAGAATGGGCCAAATTTCTTATCATTTTGATGATTCCAGAACCTTGCAGATGCTAGATGCTAGATGATCGACCTTTTCTGATCGATTCCACAACGTTTCTTTCACAATGCAATCGCATGACCATTACTGGTCTTTACCTAATAATACAACATTCTGTACCGGTAATAATTTTTTTAACATCGGCATCGATGCTGATCTTCCTGATGGCCCTGTAATTATTATTACCCCGGCAAATGTCGGGTACTTTAACACCTGGGTGACGAGTGGCAAATGTGGATTAATGTCTTGCCAAAAGACGTTAGCGTCGGGCTGTTGTTTACTTGGTAGAATATTCACTGAGTGGTCTTTTCGGTCAAGAGTATTTAATTATTATGTCAAGATAGATCAAAGTTCATTACTCTGTACTAAAATTATTATTCATTCCATTTTATTGCGTGTAAAGAGAGAATATTTCCTTTACTTTGGTGCATGTATCTGTTCATTCTAAAAGAATTAATTTATAATTATTACAATAATTCTTCATTTGTGAGTTTGAGATAAATATTGAAAATACACATTTTTATTGTCATTTACGAATATAATGGAACGGTCACAAAATAAAGGTTCTAACCTGGCATGCAACGAATATTGCAATACTGGTTTTGATATATTGTGCTCATTTGTCAATGCAGTTTTTATTTTTTACTTGACCAAAATTTGGGGAATATTGTGAGGCAATGCTCGTGTAATCAAATGTGATAATCTGTTTGACCACAAGGGTCGAGCGGACGTGTTGAAGCTGGTGGACCTTGCCCAGCTGTACATGTCCAAACAGGATGAAGAGGAAGAAGTCATGCAGGTGTCGAGGAAAGCTAAGGTACTCAAATCGGCATTCGCGTGGAATGAAGACGTCTCGTCCAAGCTCACCAAAATTCCGCAACACCAGCAGTATCAGCAACCCCAGACAGATCCAAGGTTTCCGTGGATGACCGGTGGCGACGGACACGAGCAACCCCAGAAGAATGGGAAGAAATCGGACGTCCCGGCAAGGCCGAAGACGACAGGTGAGTTCTGCATGGGCACAATGTCGAAAATTAACACAGCAATTTTTGCCCCTCCTCTGGTTTGACTGAAAGTGTTGATTTGCTGAGGAACTTTATGTACTCTTATTGTGTAGTTCTCCAATTTTTGTGTGAAAGATCGCCAAAGACGAAGAACAAGACAAGTGATCTTTCGTCAATAAGGTATAGACATGTCCTATACCAATATCTTTGCAGTCCAAGCACGAATAGTCTCGTGACTTAAATCTGTATTGGCTCATTACGGCAGTGTCTAAATCAAGTCCAATAAAGTATGCACCTAGATCAATTCTTCTATTGCTTGTTGGCCTACTTATCTTTACCTGCCGGTCTTTTTCCATGCTTTCATGACCGTGTCTTATCCGTTTTTCACTTCTTGCTTATCTCTCGAACCCAACAGGTCAAATAGCATCACGCACTCGCAATCACATCGCTGATATTGCCCACGACGATACAACCCACGGGAACAGGAGAAGCAAAAGTGCCACAGTCAGACTGAAAGTTCCTTCGGACAAGCTTGATGGCAGCGGTGATGAAGGAACCAATGAGCACCAACCAAACGGCGTGTACAGATCAAATTCAAGAGCTAGCTCAGCGAATCATAGGAGAAGAACGTACGCTATACAATCTTTGAAATACACGAATATGATATACGACAAATTATTAGTTGTGTACTGTTCAGAATCGAATATTCACCATCGTTAATACGAGAAGCATTTACAATCATGGGGGAGGGGGGGGGGGGGTATTTGAGAGGTATGAAATATTTTAAAGTTAAGTGATTTTAAATTTTCCTTCGTCTTTTGATAAATCACATGGAAACTAAATGCGTGGTAACATTAATTATGTACAAAATGGTCTTTCTCGCTTCCCAACTCTAGTAAGTGTAAATTTTTGTCACAATTGGTTTGATTATCAAGAAGAACGAATTGTTTATACTCTCATGTATTTGCACTACCCTTCATCATGGAATTATCGTAATAGTCATTGCTACCGATTGACATAAAATTGAAAACATGAAATTCCTACACTACAGGTTTTCCGAACCTACAGAGGACATGCCCACACTACCGAACCACATCACACTGGGACTGGAGACGATTAAAGCTCCTGGGGTTGAAGCAGGAGTGTACATCCAAGTAGATGCTCTCAGACAAGGGGATTTCTTCGTAAGTAGATAATGATTTAGTTGATTATGGGTGTGGTCAAGATGGTTAGAGTGTGGTCAGCTAATAGATTGAGGTCCCTGGTGTCAAGGCTTCTAAGTAAAAATTTAGATACCCGTGGACCAGGCGACTTCTTTGTGAGTAGGTGTGTTCGGGATGGACGGGTTGTGGTAGGGATGATGGTGTGGTCTATGTGACGATTAAGGCCCCTGAATAATTGTGTTAAACAAGAAGTATCCAAGTGGATGCTCTTAGGTCGAGTGATTTCTTCCTCAGTAGAATAAATGATAAAGGTGCGTTTGTGATGTTTGGGGGTGTGGTCAGCCTATAAATTTCGGCTTAATGTGTCCAGGCGCAAAGTTCATGTTCACAGGCCAGACGTTCGCGGGATGAATAGATTCAAAGATAAAATGAGAAGTTCAAATCAACGACTGTTTCCGAGTAGTTTACGAGTTGTGCCAAACATTTAGCATGGCGTCCGACTTGTCCCCCGATTAGCATTTAAAAATAATATGGAAATGTTACCACTTATATCTCGTAATGTGTCTTGAAAGAAAGTCCTGTTCAAAATTTGAATTTTCTCCGTTTTATTTCGCCTACTGGTCAAATATTCTTTAGTTGTTGCTATGTCAGGAAATTTACTAGCCTGCCAATAGATGAGTCTCATTTTATTAAGCAAAATGATAAAGAGAAAAGGGGATATAAATGTAATTCATATTTTATGAAGCACCATTTCCTCCTGTTTTCCATTATTTAGGCCTTAACCTATATAGCTTTGGGACTATTCCCTCGCGATTTTTTTAAGAATATCATGTCTCAACCAGGTTGCTAAAGTATTGCGCATTTTTCAATTAAATATTACAGGGTATTCAAGGCATAAAGGGCGAAATGCCTCATCTTTCACTCGTCAGTCACGGATGCGAAGTAATCCGAATCTCGATGTCGAAATTCCGCGAGTTCGCCGATGACGAAACGTTAGCTAAAGTGAACAAACTCCTACCGACCTACGCAAGTGGACTCGAACTATGGCGAAGTTTCCAGA
Organism: Strongylocentrotus droebachiensis; assembly: GCA_035222895.1. NCBI lineage: Eukaryota > Metazoa > Echinodermata > Echinoidea > Camarodonta > Strongylocentrotidae > Strongylocentrotus > Strongylocentrotus droebachiensis. Next base: position 25,243 of record JAVYIG010010543.1, on the reverse strand, counting down.
AACAGAACAAATGGAGAAACTTCAAGAATGGTGTGATCACTGATGTCATGCGGCATGCGCACCAGTCAGGTCAAGCAGCGATCGTAGAGAGGGCGGAGCCTCGATCAAGGAGATCGGTGACCAGTGATTGGGTGACGAATACTTGGAGTAGGCGGAGCTCGATGGGAAGAGAGTCAACGGAAGTGAGAAACACACCTCTTCCAAAGATCATGACAAGTGCTGCAGAGAGGGGGAGTGGTCCCCGAAGTCCACGCCCACGGCGAAGAGGTAATAACTTACTTGAGATAAGACAACAATGACAAATGGATATTGAGTCAGAGCCCAGGCAGCGTACAATAATTATTACGTTCATCGGGGTGTAATCCAGATTGAAACCGATATATTATAGCTATAATTATACAACCCGTAGAAATTTCGTCAGCCATTTCTTCTCTGGTTTATTTTGATATGCCTTGTATAATAATAAAATTAATGTTTGTGGTAGTTGAAATATTAAGTTTTTAAAATACGTTTGGAGGATTCAGGCTACATATTAAATGAGCTATTCAAAAATATACGAAACACGACTATCTTTCCTTTCTTACTCATTTTCTAGGGAAGAGTGCAGGTGTATCGAATGCATCCACTTCAAGACCAGGGAGTCGTGCTCTCACCGCCAGTCGACCGCCAAGCACGCGAGTTTCTGATTCGAGACCGCCCACTCGGCACTCAATGTCCAATCACGACTTGAGGATTCTTGAAAACCGTAGATCCAGCGTACCTGCATCACGTTTCGTCTCCGCCTCCCAATCCTTAAACAACCAACAGATGGCTCGAACGCTCAGTGCTGTGGGCGGGGCGATGAGGGCGGGCGGGGAGAAGAGGTTCAACTCGCAGCCGTCTATGCCTCATTTGAACATTCCCGATCTAGCAAATTTCACGAAACCGACATTTACACGAAGCAGGAGTTGGCGAGAACTGAAGTCGTGAAAAGTTGAAAGGTTTTCATCAACTTGTGTTCGTGAAATAGACAGTTTTGCTCTCACTAAGTGCAATAGATACTCGCTGATGCCGCCGAGTTCAAGAAAAGCCTATCAGCAAAATTATATTAGTTGATTCATGTTGATATACCTGAGATAAATGAGATAAACACCGAGAAAACTATTTCTTGATCCTATAACCGAGAGAATACAGGATAATGGGAAATGGATGCCTTACCCAAAGACCAGAGCGCAATATTGAACTAGAAGTGTGGTACGGTATGTCACTGAAACAGCTCCCGTAGGACTTTTGTGCCATTTTTTTTTTGTTGCATTTTTGGATTCATTGGGGTCCAAGCTATCAGAAATTGATGGGGTTCAAATTTTCCCGAAGACACCAAATTTCCCTATTGCGCTTTATATAAGCCATTTTGGCGCCCAATATTTTTGCCCAAAAATCCTACGGGATTACATACCACACCGCACTATAGATGACTACAATAAAAGAGAAGGGGATATGGAAAGGGAGAGGATAAGAGATAAAGATAGAGGAGAAGTGAAGGTTCACAAAAAACACGGATCGCAACTACTTTTGAAGAATCACCCTAAAGTTAATTCAATTGCCTTATACATCACCTTTTGAAATGTGCGAGCTTCATAATGACATGTTACGTATTAAATCCGACCATGATTTCTATTATATGGGACAATAATAAGGTTTTGAAATAGCCCTTGAGTTGATTTTCGAAAGAAGTAGCGATCGTGTTAAAATAACAAAACCCACGTTTACAACAGAACCAATAAACTTCTAAAATACGGGTCCAGATGAACAGTAACCATTGTAACCTAAATGGGTCACGATGAATTTATATATTTTGGTAAGAAATTGCATATTATGTACCAAGAAGTGTACTATTCTATTGCACCTAACTTTTTAGAGTGTTAATCGAATCGAATATGGAAGAAATAGATGAAGTTTATAATCTTGCCAAATCTGAGTATTATTCTCTTCTTCCTTGAAATACATAGTTATATCGTTATTTTGGAACAAAAATGGCTACCAAAGAATTTTTTGTTAGTGCTGATTACATTATTGTATAACAGTATTATTTAAGCGGTTTTCATGGTGAACAAATTGAGCAAAGCTTTACGATATTTGCCACGGCTGGAATGGAATAGGTCATTTGTTTAAAGACCCACAAAGCGGAGCTTGGCCCTTATTCATAAAAATGAATACAAATCATACCAACCGTTAATCATTACTCACAAGATAATTGAATTGCTTTTAAACGTTTCACCAATTGCGATGTATCTCGCAAAACCTTTAGTTTCTTGTAAATGTTCTCGATTTCTTCAATCTAAAATTATATATCTTGCCTATATTCCATGGCATGACAATTCCGTCCGCTATCGTGAGAGATATCTGCCAGAATTTGCAAACATTAATGCTTCAGTATTTCTTAACTTGATGTGAAGCCGAATAAACACTCATGTTGAGTAACAATATCATGATTTTATTTCAGTGCTTTGCAGTATATATAATATTCAAATTTGAGGAACTTACAAGCGAGAAAGGGATATAGAGAAAGAGAGAGGGAGAGAGGGAGGGAGAGAGAGGGAGAGAGAAAAGATGGGAGAGATAGATATAGAGAGGGAGAAAGAAAAGATGGGAGAGATAGATAGAGAGAGGGAGAAAGAAAAGATGGGAGAGAGAGAATACATTAATATTTGAACTAGTACAGTAATAGGGAATCGTTTAGTAATACCAAAGACTTGGTTTATAAAAAACAGTTTATGAAAGCATGATTATTAATCTATACTCGACAAACTACAAGCATGGCATGACAAGAGCACTCATATTACTTTCATGCGAATGGGCAAGGGGCTCTGGTGCTCGACTTGAAAGCAGATTCTCGTTGCTTGTGACAGTACTCTACACTCTTCTATCAGTATCCACTTTCCATAGAAAAGTGTTCTTTACTGTCAATCATATTGTTGATTCATATGTAACATACTACACACCACAGATGCAATACATTCCTCTGCTGACCACGTGCATCCTGTAACGAACCTTCTCAGATATGATGTTCCCCCTCATTGAAAAGTAAAGGTTTTGCTATTGAAGTAACAAGCTTGGTACATGATACATGTACAACTTCACCTGGTACGTCACATTTTCAAGAAAATGGCTGCACCGGCCTGGTCACGCTAAAAGACATTACCTCATACCAAGAAAGAATATCTTCATTTATAAATCTCCTGGACACTTTCGTAAGGAATTTTGTACATAAAAAGGCAGGAATAAATCAGAATACATACATTATTTGGGGCGAGGTTTTATTCAACCTCTTTTTCATTCACGGCACCCTTTTCAGAAATAAAGTTTCGCGTCACCCCAAATATTACTTGTGCATCACTCTGAAACCCGTCGCGCGAGTCCAAAAATGTAACCTTTGATACGTTTCAAACTCATTTTGTAATCAGCATACTCGATAAGATACAAAATAATATATGCCAAACATACATGAACATGTGGATATTTGGGCATCTCGATGCCAAGAATTTTCAGTTTCTAAATGTTGCAAGTGAGTGAAGCGAACAAGCGGTAATAATTTAACGCTGATCGTATGTAAGACATACGGGCACCTCGCTGTCTTACAGAATGATATTCGGGTACCTTTCTGTCAAAATATCGAGGTATTCAGGCATTTTGCCGTTTAAAAAATAAATAACGCAAGCGAGGAAGAAAACATTTATCAACTTTAAAATGCTATTTCCTTCAAATTACATACTCTAGTCTAGCGGTTTCTAATATTTGGTGTTTCACGAAATCGACGTTATTCCAAGAAAACTTTTTGATGTAACTAAATTTCTCTCGCGGCACCCCTAGAGATTTCTTGCGGAACCCCAGGGTACAGCTCCCAGGATGAAATCTGAAGTAGTACATTCTAGGAACAAAAATGACACAAACAAGAACTGGCTCTATATATTTACAATTGTTTTTAATACTTGTCAAGCCAAAAGTGAAATGGATAAATTCGAGAACATAATTATTTCAGGTTCAATCTACAAAAAATGCACACAAATAGGTAAATTCCGGATATGTATAAAATCCTCCATGGTTTGGACAAAATGGCGTGTTCCGCAATTTATTTGAAATTTTTAACGGCTATTGAACCAAACATTCAAGAATATAATAAGCACAAAGACAACATTTCTAGGCTTTCCTCATGTGAGCCATTTTGGAGAAAAGACAAGAAGAGTTAGATTCATAAAATTAATAACTTTAAGATCATAATTAAATAAAAAATCATAAAAACAAGCAAAATTTGTAAGACCAACATACAATTTATTCATTAACCGTCTTTCTTTTATTTTAACACCTTAAATACTGTGTTTTAAACACTTAATCTGCCACTAGCTGACATAAGCTCAGTGTATAAATAAAATGAACTGAATTGAAGTTGTAAGAAAATAAATTCCTCGGTAAAAGAGACCCATGCCCTATTTGGAAAAACATTATATAGTGCAAGTTGATGATAAATATAGCACAAAACTATCATGATGCTTTTGCAACTAAAGAGAGTCTGGCAAGAAGCTGATAAAAGAATGAATATTCTCTACACACAAACAAAAAACATTTTCCATCTTGCATTTTATATGAAAAATAACGACTGACCAATCATCAACTGATAACGAACATTTTTTTTGCCTCTGATCATTTACTAAAATTCTGTTGCTTAAAACTTAACCATTACCTGTCCTAAGTTAATCTTCCACAGCCCTTTTACATTTAGGAAAATACATGTAATAAAAAAGTTCATACTGTATAATTTCCCCCTAAAACTTAAACATGTAGTTGATGTCTACCTCATCACATTGTTAAGAGTTAGTTACCAATCTAGTTAGCACTTCATCGCTATACATCATTATGTGAAGTGCCTAACAAAATTACATACGAAATACTCTGTGAGATCTACTCTTTGGAAAGTGGTGTTGATAAGGCATTTAGATTTATTGCAATTAAAAAAGGGGAAGTTACTTGTTGCATTATTTCATTTAAAACTTAAAACAATTTAATTGTAAATAAAATTTGAATTGTTATTGTGATGAATAAAAATAAATATACAGAAATAATATTATAATTTTTTGTAAAGTTCATACTGCCAGCAGAGTGAACTATTATGCTGCAAATTCTGTAACATACATCTGATAAACCCAAAGTTGATTAAAGCTTATACATGGTTCAATTAAATTACTGACAATATTTTAAACAAAATTAAAACCTACTAAGATGAAGGTTTGACACTATTTCAAAGCCATTCTTGTAAAAGAACTAAAACAAAGTGAGTGCACATGAAACATACTTTTAAAAACAGATCCTCACATTCATTTGTTTAAATACCAACATTTTGAAATCATCCAATATTCACAAAATATGCACATTATACCTTCAATATGTGAAAAGATTTATATAATATTGGATGGCTTTGAGTGTGATACAAGAATATATTGCTCGAGCTATAAAAATATTGAACGAGTCGGAGACGAGTCCAATATTGTCATTGCGAGAGCAATATATTCTTGTATCACACGAAAACAAAGCCATATAATATTATAATACCGTAATATAATCATAAGTAGTGGTAGTAGTGGTATGGACAGTGATCACCTTTTCAACATAAATCATAGAACTAATCATAAACTACATGTATTAATAAAGGTTCATAGATTTTGTTCTAAACTAGATGGACCTTCGACCGCGCGCAGTCGAAAATGATGCCTCCGCCATGGAGCAATTTTACAAACCAAAACAGAAGCGAGCTATTTTTGCATACATAATGAGCCCTGTGACCTTTGACATTTGACCTCGTTACCCCGAAATTTAATCCGTTCATTGGCTCTGCAAGATAAATACATGACCCAAGTTTGGCGGGAATCCATTGATGGGTTCTTGAGATAACGCAATCAAAAGCTATTTTGCATACATAATGAACCCTGTGACCTTTGACCTTAGATCTCGCGACCCCAAAATCTAATCAGTTCATTGGCTCTGCAAGATACATACATGACCCAAGTTTGGCAGGAATCCATCAATGGGGTCTTGAGATAACGCAATCACAAGCTATTTTGCATACATAATGAACCCTGTGACCTTTGACCTTTGATCTCGCGACCCCAAAATCTAATCAGTTCATTGGCTCTGCAAGATACATACATGACCCAAGTTTGGCAGGAATCCATCAGTTGGTTCTTGAGATAATGCGATCACGAGCTATTTTGCTTATATAATGAGCCCTGTGACCTTTGACCTTGGATCTCGCAACCCCAAAATCTAATCAGTTCATTGGCTCTGCAAGATACATACATGACCCAAGTTTGGCGGGAATCCATCAGTTGGTTCTTGAGATAACGCGATCACGAGAATGGGACGTACGTACGGACGGACGGACAACCCGAAAACATAATGCCTCCGGCTACTTCGTAACGGAGGCATAAAAAAGAAGAATATTCAAGGCCTTGAGTGAACTGCTAATAAAAACCTGGAAAAATGCTATATTCTAAGCACTACAACACTGGAAGACAGTATAAAAGACAATGTCGGCACACACATGGTTCCAAAAAGAATGGTGGGAATTGACTAGACGAACAAAACCATTGACTCACCACCTCTTTGGTTCATTCCTATTCAGATATAAAATCACACGGTACACCTCTAATTAAGTATGCATTGCTTAGTTTATTTTAGCAAAGAGCCATTTAAAAATAGAAAAGACTTTCTCAATAAGATACTCTCAAAGAAATATCTTTCATGAAAAAGAATCATCCGGAAATGATATGTTTCATATATACAAATCTGAAGGTAAATGAATCGGAACCTCTTTGGGAAATGCTGTTGAATTTATTACATAAATCTTTTGAATCTTAAAATGTAATTTGATTTACATACAATTAGGAGTGCGGACAATCTCAGTCAATTTCTGCACTCACGCAAAATAGAGCTTATTATTTACATGATATGCTGCAGACGGCAAAAGAATAGAATTTGTGTCAAATTTCTTTGACAAATCCTGAGGGGAAGTTGAACTTCTTCGGAGGAAGGTCATCTCACGTAAGGTCACATTCTTTCTCATTGTAGTCTCGGAACATGTGGAGGGTGAACTCGTAGCACGTGATCAGTATTGCACTGGCCGGTGCCGACATTGCAACCCTAGGTCCCACACCTGAAATGAATGAAAAGAATTAGGTCATGAACAGTGTAACATTTCAAAGGGGATACATTTCAAACGGCTCAATGAACCTTTTTTTTCTTCAAATTGGCAAAAGTTATACTTTTGATTGAAAAAAAGTTTGAAAGAAAATACATTAATAATTATTATTAATACTTAATTCTGTATATAAACAGATAAAGACGATCTCTAAATGTTTGACGATTCATTTTTTTAATCAAAATTACATTTGATATGGCGAGAGGGGAGGGAATGTGGCCTTTGAGCATCTTATATTCTTACCAGCAAATAGTCCTTTGATGCCAGACTGAGCCCGTATCTGCTGCATCATGCTAAATGTATTCTGTCTGGTCGTACTCATTGCACCTTAACGATGTAAACAAACAAGAAAGGTAAAGATAACTTATTGCATGGAAATACATGCCGAGTTGCTGACCAGAGCCCCCCATATAAAGAATTTGGCCTATCCATTTCTAGTTGGACACGATGCCATATTGCCATATTGAATGTTGCTTCCTTGGGCAAATCCACAAAAAAAGAAAAGACTATACGCCATACTGAGTCCAACTGAAATCAAGCTGTACAAATGGATTTGATGCTGTCATTCACTGTCTTCCAATGTGTGTTGTCAGAATTTTGCTTACTGATACAGAAGATATGAATTAATGGTCATGTTGAGTTGTGATAATGAAGGAATTATATATTTCTACAGTATCACATGAAACTAAACCTGACCATTCAAGAGTACAGAATGATGTCTGCTTAACATTTTTTGGGAAAAAGTGGATAACTGCTGAGAAGTGAGCAAAGGAAAATTATACTTTCGTTCATATGTACATGACATAATCTTTAAGTCTATAATATTGATGCACCGTGAAGCTTGAGTACTTCTGAACATAGTTGGCTATGATTTTTAAGCTAAACTCAATTTGAGCAAACAATGTTATGGTTGATAGGAGACATGGTTTCTCACTTCTGGTCCCAAAAAACTGCCCCAACCCCATGGAATGACGTGTGAAGCAATGTTCCCCTACACTGAATGACGTCTAATGTTGTCAATGATTGTGCCTCATGAAGAGGCCAGAGTACAAGCTAATCCAATTCTACTGATATATATAAGCCATTCCAAGAACCGTCCAGCTCAGGATTTCAATCCATACTCACGTTCAGCTAGTGTGTCTGACCTGGCAGTAGGGCATGAGCATAATTCTAGTAGGGATTGCCCTTATGCCACGCAGATACTGTCATACCGGTTTGTGCAATGGTATAAAACAACATTTGCCATTTGATAATAAGTCTATCCATGAGGGTTTCTGCGCAGTGTGGGAGGAAGGTTACTCATTACTTTCTGACACCGTATTGGCGATAGGGTGAATTAATGTTGTGTTCTTTGTAACTGCAGAAGTTTAATAATGTCTGTTTATCTGATTATTATCTGCTTTTAGTCCTGTCAACTCATCGTAAGCATAGACCTCCCCTTGAAAATGGTAGATCCCAATATATACATGTATGTAACAGTGATTCAAGGTTTGCTCTGGATTTATTTCGTCCCAATAAATAACGTAGGGTTCAAGCTGGTGTTGTAAATAGATATTAGGTTAATTAGATTAAGGTTGGGTTAGATTTAGGGTTAGGTCCCGGGTTAAAGGTAATACAAAGTTTTGGGAAATTTTGAAAATTGGGTGGATAGTGATTCTAATCTTTACAATTTTGATATATTTGGATGCCCCTGTGGATGTATTATAAGCACTAAAAAACTTAGCCCCTAAACTACTTCTGCTTTCGAGAAAAATTGAATATAAAAATTTACCGTACAATGGTAGCTGCGACCATGAAAATCTCAGAATATGTAGTTGTGATATATAATTTCCGAACGGGAACAACTATTTGGTCGATTTTAGTCAAGAAACATTGTTTTATAACTTAATTTATATCTTGACCTTGAGAGGGAGCTATACAACATAAAGAGTTTATTATTTACAATTTCATAACTTTAGACTCGATTTCAACCGCAACAACGATCACTGAATATTGTAGGACCGCATATGCGTCCAATATGTTCATTTGAACCAAATTCATGACCCCATACCAAAACTTTGTATTACCTTTAAGTTAGCAATTCAAATATGTGAGACATTGACCATAGAAGAATTATCACTGGAGCATGTTTTAAACAATCAAAATTACAGAGGAACAGACAGTTAAAATGAATTTCAACATACCACTTGTTACATCTCCAATTGCAACCTGTTTGTTGGTCTTCACAACATCAAAAGGTGTTGTAACTATAGATGCAAACTAAAACAAAACAAAGAAAATATGCAAGAATGTTACAAAACAATTGAAAAAATTGAGATCAGGTGCTGTTTTACCGCAGTGACATTATTTTAAAAACACTGTCACTAAAAATAGACCAGTAAAATAGAGCAACACAATAACACATACCTAGTGCAACAAAGTTCTGTAGAATAGGGCAGATAAACATTTTTGTTTCATATTCTAAACATGGAAGATTATCTTTCTTTTTGAGGTGTAAATCAATCTAATTGCACTATGTTTATTGATCATAGCATTTTGAAGAAGAAAAAAAAATCACTTATGTGTCATCTTAAATCTCAAATATTATCCCCTTTAAATGAAAGTTTGGTTTATTGTTACCAGCACATGAATAGGTATGTATACAATCCCCACATCACTGGTAATTACCTAATGCCAATTCAGAACTTTAGCTATACATTTGCAGTCCTTGGTTGCTGCTTCAAAAAGATAGCTATATTCAAAAATTGTAACTTGTTTACTCTGCATATGTTTTACAACACATACAGTTACAAAACTGGGAATATGGCACAAATTAAATATAACTATATTCTTACCACTCCTGATGCTGTTCCAGCCCAAAAGGTCATTGCCAGAGTTGCTTCTGACACATCATACACCTTCATGACCTGAGTCTTGAGCAACTCATAGTTGGTCCAATATAGGACTAAAGGAAAACAGATTAATGTCTTATTAAATCAGAGTCACATTTAATGAATATCACATGCTGGTAGCTCAAAATTTCAAAGTGAACAATCTGATCTTTTTCCTGTTAGATATGATTTATTTTGGTACAACACACCGTTCTCACAGACTAGTCAAAGTATTGTAAAGTATACTATTAATCAGGTCAAGCAAAGGGACAGGTGCATATTTTGACATTTAATTAAAACCATAATGTAGAAGATAGTGTGTATGAAAACAAAAAGGAAAATATATTGAAACATGAGTATTCAAAGGAGCTACTTTTTTGGCATTTTGTGACATTTTAAAATCATTACACCAGTACTAGAACTGACGATGATTTTCAAAATGGACATATTTTGTTTTCTTTCTAGTCCTAACAAATAAATCATAAAAAACAATGCTTTTCTACAAATAAGGCCCTCCACGATGCTGAATCAGCATGAGATGTGAATACATTATGAGCAGACAAACACTCCTCTAATGCAGTCAATGAAAAGAGGTTCTGGGTTTTCAAGCTTCTAGTTTAATAACAAGTTGCAAGTAATTTTATGTGGAATACCTTCAAGAAACCACATTCAAAATGTTACTGAATCTGAAGGGCAAACATGGCTACAATGACCTCTTCTACATACAGATGAAAGTGCTTGCAAATGTATTACCGGTAAGCATTATCAAAATGACTAGCCTAGCTTATAACATCGCCTAATAAATGTGTGCCCTGAGGCACACAATTGGCTTAACTCACTTGCATAAGGTACATCTCTCAGGATAGTTAGGTCCTGAGGTGCACAATAGGCTTAACTCACTTGCATAAGGTACATCTCTCAGGATAGTTAGGTACTGAGGTGCACAATGGGCTTAACTCACTTGCAAAAGGTACATCTCTCAGGATAGTTAGGTCCTGAGGTGCACAATAGGCTTAACTCACTTGCATAAGGTACATCTCTCAGGATAGTTAGGTCCTGAGGTGCACAATGGGCTTAACTCACTTGCAAAAGGTACATCTCTCAGGATAGTTAGGTCCCGAGGTGCACAATAGGCTTAACTCACTTGCATACGGTACATCTCTCAGGATGGTTAGGTCCTGAGGTGCACAATAGGCTTAACTCACTTGCATAAGGTACATCTCTCAGGATAGTTAGGTCCTGAGGTGCACAATGGGCTTAACTCACTTGCAAAAGGTACATCTCTCAGGATAGTTAGGTCCCGAGGTGCACAATAGGCTTAACTCACTTGCAAAAGGTACATCTCTCAGGATAGTTAGGTCCCGAGGCACACAATTGGCTTAACTCACTTGCATAAGGTACATCTCTCAGGATAGTTAGGTCCTGAGGTGCACAATAGGCTTAACTCACTTGCATAAGGTACATCTATCAGGATAGTTAGGTACTGAGGTGCACAATGGGCTTAACTCACTTGCAAAAGGTACATCTCTCAGGATAGTTAGGTCCTGAGGTGCACAATAGGCTTAACTCACTTGCATAAGGTACATCTCTCAGGATAGTTAGGTCCTGAGGTGCACAATGGGCTTAACTCACTTGCAAAAGGTACATCTCTCAGGATAGTTAGGTCCCGAGGTGCACAATAGGCTTAACTCACTTGCATACGGTACATCTCTCAGGATAGTTAGGTCCTGAGGTGCACAATAGGCGTTACTCACTTGCATAAGGTACATCTCTCAGGATAGTTGATCCAACACCCCTCCAGAGAGAGAAGACACCTTCTGCTTGGAATCCAGACCTAAGACAGCGGCCTAGCTCGGGGTAGGTCAGGTACTGAGAATAAAGCTTGGTCCTGATCAGGTCTAGAGGGCTTGTCAACACAATCGACATGGCTGATGACAAAATGAACATATTAAATCATAAATTTAGAGATGAAATTATCTGCTTATAGCTCCAACTCCAGAAAGATAAAGGGCAAAGAACAAAATGACAATGCATCAAGTACCCTTACTCCAGGGTTTTTGGACTAACTTGAGCTACAACACTTTCTTTCAATAGCACAACACCCTTCTCTCAATCTTACTAAACTGGCTTCCTCTTCCTTTTTGCCCTCTGTTTTCAAGTTTAAGTTTAATTTTAATTTGACCTCTGTGAAATTTGAAATTTGACCTAGTTACTCCAAAATCTAATAAAATTGCCTTCCTACAGTGATACACATTATCAACAAGTTTGAGCCTCATATAGATTTCTAGTGGTTCACAAGATTTTGCAATAACAAGGCTAATAGCTGGAATTTCAGAAGTTGACCTCTGTGACCTTTGACCTAGTTACTCCAAATCTGATCAGATTGTCTTTCTATTGTGATACATACTATCATCAAGTATGAAGTTCATATCTCAAGTGGTTCTTGAGATATCGCATTAATGAGAAAGCGGGACAAATGGACAGACAACCCGAAAAACATTCGGTGGGCGGAGGCATAGAAATGTTCATGCATTTGCAACATCATACAAGAAACCCATTCTTCACAGATTTCATAACCTGATAGGCTTTGATGGCTAATTATGAAACCAAAACATAACCAGGGCCCAGTTTAATAACTTGGTGTCAAAAACAAATACAGTAACTGTTATGAGCTACTGACATGGTTGCATGTTACTGGCTGATGTTAGCAAATTTGATATAGAAATGGGACACTTGTTCCTGATAAAAAGTTTAATAAAACAGGGCCCAGGTACTCCTTCCTGCATGACCTTCGACCTAGGGTGGACAGTGTAACATATCAGGACATCGGAAGGAAAGAAGGAAGGAAACCAATGGATGAGAGTATATCATGGTTTGCTAAGAGACCTATTTAACATCGACACTTAGGATATATCCTCCCTTGAACTGAACAACCTCGTTCATATGTGACGTGGTTAACTGCCCAACAAAACTGGTAAAGCAATATAAAACCCATTTTACACTTAAATGTGTGTTAAGAGGGAGTAAAAGAAGAAAAAGTGCAGCAACATTTTTTGTTAAAAGGAGGTTTACTTAGTTGTGAGTGAACAAGGCCTAGGGAGCTCTCTTTTTTAACTCTTGTAGAAATAAGTTTACAAAGCTGAAATGTCATGTATTGGAACAGAACCTCTGCCTGGGATATATTTTGTATGGATCATTTACCAATTCAGGTCTTACCTTTATGAAATATTTACACAAAAAAGGGAAATACTTATTGATTATGCAATGAAATTTAAGCTGAACAATATTTTGGCCCAATGCTCATTAATAATGGCTTTCCATAAAATGACTTTATATTCCTCAAATGTACTTTCAAGCTAAATTATCAAAATTGGAAGCTCCTTCTCAATTGATATAGTACAAGAAGGGATTCTGACTGACTCCCACTACAATACTAACATAAAATAAATGTCAAGCAATAACTTGTCTCCCACATCAAATCAATTTTCACTGCTTACAATTTACCAAGTCTGAAGTAGGTAAACTAATCCTTGGAAAGCTAGAATAGCAGGCTATTAGCCAACCTATTCTATACTTGGTACAACAGTGTATCAAGAGAGCACAGTTTCAGTTGAGGTCATGGACTATCAACTCTACCTGGAAACAGCTAGTGCTACATTTTGTGTTAACATCATAACAGTTAGGAAAAATGGTAAATACGGGTGAAGTTTAAGGCCAATTTTTACTATTTAAACAGGGAGGCAGTAACAGACGTAGCTTTAGGACTATTGTTCTACTTACTTCTTCCAGTACCGCTGGCAAAGATGGTGATGAGAATGCTCTTCAGGTCACTGGAATGACTGGATTCAAACCCTAGCTGATTCTTCAGACCGTCGTAGACAGTGAAATACATCACGTTGGCTGGAATTCGCATCAATCTAGGATAAGATGGGCCATGTCATTGAGATTATAATATAATTTTAGGTACTCTTTCAATCTGTTTCTTGTTTAAGTGTAAAAAGATTATGAATGACACATCACAAATATTCAGAAGGTTTAATTTCAAGGAGTGATAAGACCGTCATAAACTGATAATAAACCAGGTTTCCTCATATTTCCATTAATAAGATGGACTATAAACATTGGCTCATATTCATTAAGGTGGACTGAAAGTTAAACCTTAACTTAGTCCAACAGTTTAAGGAGTAGCCATGTCTCTAAGTTTCATCAAAGAGGACAATTTTTAAATTGCCTGCAAAACCGAAATGATAAGGCAGACAACATTTACATATATGTAGCATAATATTCCTTCCTTTGAGTTGAGTATCTAATAATGATCGGGTCTACAGAGAATGTGCGATTCCTGTTTTCATGAAAAAATAAGGTCATGTTTCAAGTTCAATGGCTGGTTAAATCCCTGCTGGAGGATTGGCCGGAAATGCTCATTAATACATCTGCTACTCTGATCCATAGCATAGAATCATGGGATCCAGACTGGCTGCTAGGATCAACAAAACTGTCTAGAAAACACTTTAGTACAGCTTAGTGTAGCTTAGTCCTTGGGTTTCTGATAATCTTTTGCTTAATTGCTCCTGATGTTTTCATTCAAACTAAAGAACTTCCCTAAGACACTCTTGTTTCTTGCTCATTGATGAAGCCCAATTGAAGAAATAAACAACAACAAAGAACAAAGAAAGTTAAAAAAGTTACAAATTTTTGCTTGTTAATTATGCCAAACTAACCCATCACTAAAAAAAAGGGGGTGGATTAAAGAAACTAAAATGTTACCATATATCCTCAGTTGCTCTCCTTTCTCATCAGAAATCACTGAGTAATCAGTAAATTCATTTTGCACATTGATCTTGACAACCAAATTCTCACCATTCCCTAAACTATATACATGTATACATGAACAGCATGGACTATTTAGGGGATCGGTTGTGCGGAGATTTTTGATGGACCATGCTAAATATTATAGTAGCCCATACTGCCAGCAGCATACACAAACATGTAGGTTTAGATCAAACTGGTACTTACAGTGTAGGAACAAGACCACTCCATAATCTTGTGAAACCTTCATTCCTTATGATTGATCTGAACCCATCCTGTGATTGAGAAAACAAGAGTGAAAGAGAAAGAGATAGAAAGAGAAAAGGAGAAAAGGGGAATAAGAGAAAAGGAGAAAAGGGGAATAAGAGAAAAAGGGAGAAAGATATAACAGGAAAAGAAAGAGAGAGAGAGAGAGAGAGAGAGAGGGAAATAGATAAAAGAGAGAAAGAAAAGAGAGAAGAGAGTGGAAGATAAAGAAAGAGAAATGAGAGGGTGCGAGGGAGAGAGAGGGGAAAAAGAGGGAGAAAGAGGGGGAAAAGAGGGAGAAAGAGAGAGAGAGGGGGAGCAGAGAGAGATTGTATGGATGGAAAACAAATTGTGTCTTTCATTAATAAGTATAGGGCTAATGCAAAGTAACTCGTGAATTAACTATCTGTACAAATTAAATGTTGAACATTCAAAGTTTTATCTCTTCCATCTTAGTGATCTATAGACTTTAAACTCCTTACTTTTAAAGTATGAATTGCCAAGCCCTGATTTACTGACTTACCAATGTTCTATCTTGGATAACCTGCAGAACTTAAAGATCTCTAGATGACTGCTACAGGATTCTTTAAAGTTTTCTCTAAGAGAAAGACTTTGAATTGATCTTACTTTATTTGAATCCAGCTTCATAACTTTCAAATCACTTCTCGTCACTATACCGTGTGTCTCAAAAAAAACGTAACACTTTTGAAATGGTTGCCAAATTGAGCATATATAATTTTATGAAAAAATGTCTATATGTATGGAAAGCTAAAGGACCAACCTTTCATATGATATGAAAAAATTAAAAAAAAATCATGCTTCGATGGACAGTGTTCACTTAAGTTAGAGGTATGAAAATGGGCCTGCGCAGGATTTTTCCTTCCAATTTTGGACAGGTAAATTACTTGTAACTTACAAAATAAGGTCGATATGAGATATTCATGATCGATGGATCAAAAGGATATTTTGAATCAAAAGGATATTTTGAATACCTCGAATTCTGGTATTTTCAATGCATAATGAATGATGTACTTAGCTATTACATGTTTGGGTCATTCATAAAACCTGAATAAAATGTGATTGATGATCCACCAAACTTACGGAAGAAAACTGATAAAGAAAAGGCAAGGGGTAGGTGATGGGATGGGAAAAGGTTGTGGGGGGGAGGAGAGTGGGTTGCATAATGTCAATTATGATTTTGAATACGGTATTTCAATTTAACATTTTCCCATTCTTCCTTCATCCTGTTCACATCTACCAGATCAATGATACAATAAGATGGGAGTGGAAGTTGGTGTGTGTGTGTGTGTGTGTGTGTGGCAGGGGTGGTGTTTGGGGATTGATAAATGACAGAGAGAAAGGACTGGTATTCAAAACATCCTTTTAACTCTTAATCCATCGATCATGAATATCTCATATCAAACTTATTTTGTATGCTAAAAGTAACTTACCTGTCCAAAATTGGAAGGAAAAATCCTGCGCAGGCCCATTTTCATACCTCTAACTTAAGTGAACACTGTTCATCGAAGCATGATTTTTTTTTCAATTTTTTCATATCATATGAAAGGTTGGTCCTTTAGCTTTCCATACATATCAACATTTTTTCATAAAATTATATATGCTCAATTTGGCAACCATTTCAAAAGTGTTACGTTTTTTTTGAGACACACGGTACATATGAAATTGGCTTTATACATGTACATGAAAATTGAAGGAAATACATAAAAAGCCTTATATTTGGACTTAGTTTCTTCTTCTTTGTTTGTAACTGAAGATAAACAATATGATTTCTAGATTTATTAGTGCATACAGTGTACATGTACTTACAAAAGTTCCAGTCAGTCTGGCAGTCTTGAGCTGGTATCCTTTCTCACTTAACGAGGATGATGTGGCAAGATCTCTGTAGATTCCCGAGATGGGTTTGGGGGACATTCTCCCTACCTGGTTTGAATGATTTCCTGTTGAATTTCCATCTAAAAAAGATGATTCAAGAGGTTATTTTTTCTCTAGCTTCGATTTTCAGGTTTTAATTGACAGAAATGTATTAACTGGTACTGAGTGATGAAAAAAATGACTTCCAAATTGCAAGAAATCAAAATGAATCTGTTGAGCATACACATAGTCCATTTCATTGAATTGGTACTTTGAACAAACAAAAACAAATGAATTTAAATTTCTTTTCCCCAAATTTAGTAAATTGGTACTTAATCAAAAGATTATTAATGTGTTGAATACTAATCATAGAAATGTGGGCATTTAAATAATATTTTGGTATTTTTGGAAAGAATATGTAAAAGTGATCAATGTTACTATTTACATACAACATTTATTATCAAGCACTAGCTGTAGCCCAGGTATATCCACCTAATAATATTGGCAGATGGCCAGTAGGGTGGATTTCTCATAAGATTACCCCTTCTCCTTGACCTTCACTTGACCTTACAGTTCATCCTTAGTTAGGGTTGTGAATCCTCTATGGAATATCAGGTGCATGATTATGAGGTTTGACTTGGTATGGATGCTTCATATGTTCATTGCAACTTTATAGAAAGCATTGTCTTACACATTATACAAGCCTGTGTGTATAGTAGCTAGCTATACGACCTCATGATTCATAACTAGAAAAGTACATCTTAAAGTTTAGCAATCACCAAAAATATTTGTTTTCTGTGTGTTAGGAAGTAACGCCTATTCAAATATGAGCTACAGATATTGATTCTATAGAAAAATGTTGCAAGTTTACATAATCTTTCAGTTGACAAAATATGAAACTTGTGAGTAGACTACTTGTCTGTTCGATGCACACGTACTAACTGGCATAGAATAAGGCTTGCATGAACCTATGTCTGACTTGACTACCTGGGGGGGGGGGGCCTAGTGTGATTCTTTTTTTTCTTTGTTACTGATTATCCCTTGGCTCACAGAATATCTGCTAAAGGTTGTTGAGATTAGTTTACTGTATATATAAATCATATTGTTAGGTGAGCTGGTATACTTTATTTTTTAACATACTGTTCAATCTGATTTTTTTTTTTCATATTGAGGCAACTGCGGTGAGAAGATACTTACTATTGGTTAATAATTTGCACTGAGCTTGGAGTCTGACCTTTACCACATCAAGAGGGTTCACTGGGGAGAGAGAAATAAAAGAATAAAGAAAATACAGAAATAATGCATATATAGAAAAGTAGAGAGAAAAATACATACATGTATAATGAGAGAGATAAACACAGAGAAAGGTAGACGGATAGAGAAAGGTAGACGGATAGAGAAAGGTAGACGGATAGAGAAAGAGAGAAGAGAGCGAGAGAGAGAGAGATAGAAGAGAGAGAGGTGGGAAAAGAATTGATATGGATAAGTACAATAAATACAATTTTTTTTGTTACAAATAAAGAGACAATATACCCTAATTTGATGATTAAACTTCAATGAAATATACACATGATGCATTCAAGGATGCATGGTCATTGAAAGTCCTCCATGTACAGGAAGTATGCCATTTACAGCAATGGTGTATCCAGGAAAGGGTGAAGAAACGCACCCTGTGCTGCCCCACAATCATAGGAAGTCTATGAATTGATGCTAACCAGATTCATCATCCCTACCCCCCCCCCCCCCCTCCCAAACACACATCATCCTGTGTAGAGAGGATTTTCCCCCCTCCCCACATATCAATATCTGGATAAGCCACTGTTGCAATAAAGGAAATAAGAATTTGATATGTTGATGGTAATTGTACACTGCCTAGAATAGAATAAAGAAGATTTGAACATGCAGTATTCTATTCCTATTCAGCTCCCTAAACAAAAGAGGGAATTCCAGGTCAAGTAAACACCACAGAGAATGAGAACCCAAGCAGTTGCTATTGTTTACTTCAAGATAATTATCTTTGTCAACTGAGGTCACCAGATATTAAAGCAAGAGATGGTGTCAGTCAGCCCAAATATTCTATTTAGTCAAAAAATATATAATAGAAAACAGTACAATGAAGGCCCGACACCCCCCCCCCCCCCCAACAAAAAGGTGAAGGATTATGTCTTTAATGATCTAATGCTTCTGAAAGTCTGCAGTGAATGTCACAGAATTTGTAGAGAGTGTTGAAATTCATATCCGGAACTTGAGGAGGATCAGGAAGCCCAGTACGTAATAGCTCAACAAAAGTAAGGCATGAGACTACGGTATAGACTTGTTTATATCAGGTCCTAATTGTTCATATACATGTATTATGGCCCTGTGGCACTGCATAATCATAACCTGACAAGCGAACAAATGTCCTCTGGTTGGCTTATATAGCAACAAATCAGATCACAGGAAAATATCAGGAGGATCACAATGACTCATAACTGTTGATAGCTCTGGAACCGCACAATTGAGACATAAGGGGTATAACATCACTAATATATATACAAACCATGCTGTTGTTACTTTGCTAGATGTATTCAGATGCCTGTGTGCTGTCATATTATATAATTTTCTGGGAGCCTGACATCTTCTTGAAACTTTACAACTTCTACTTCAAAACTGAGTGCCTTAGGACCTAGTGTAATGCTTCTAATTTAAATGTCCAAACCATTAAGATAGACTGAGCTACATGTACATGCCTATACATATGTACAAAGAATGTTAAAACACCTACAGCCAAAATTAATTTTGAGAAATTTAAAGTTTAGAAAAGTGTCAATTATCCTAATTATGGTGCAGATTTACAGATTCAAGACTTACATTTATAATACCAGTATTCACAAGATAATTTGAAGCTCACTGGTATGGGATCTACTCTATACTACATGTGATTCCCTTCTTGAACTACAAGTAGTACTTCAATTTCAAAACAAACACTGCCACAGCTACTACAATGTTGAAAGCCAACACTTCTCTTGGTAAACATAACATTTATAAATATTGATCAGGATACAGTTCCTCTGTACAGATCTGCATGTACTATACACCACTACAGACCTACCGTAGGCCTCTATGCCTGTACACCTTAATAACTGTGCGCTAATGTCCAGCTACTATAATATTAGTACATGTAGCTTTAGAATATAGTACATGATGTATTTATGATGGGAGTAACATTTATTTCATGGTAGTACTAGTAGAAGCTCTTGCTGTAGTCTTTAAATGACTGCATGTCTGATGTGCAGTGGAAAAACTCATTTATAAAACTGTATTTGTCATCTTTCCTCATAGGATGACAGATGGCATATTATTAGAGACTTTCCCATACCAGACAAGGCAAATGCCCCCCCCCCCAACTTCAATGAATCTAGATCAACTAGTTTATTAAATTATCTTTTTATGCCAAATTAGTGAAGCATAACATTATGTACTGCTTACCTAACTGCTCTACTTTTGAGTTAAAAACATGCATGCAACTGCTTCTTTCACAAAAGAACAGTACACAATTTTTTCTAGACACAAAATATGTTTCAAATGACAATGATGAATTACAATGATGTTTACAAAATATTTTTTTGGAACAAAAGTCTATAACTAATCATTAGGCCTATTGTACAAAATCAGGAAGAACAAATCAACTGTTAGAGCCAAAAGGATGTTAACTCTAGTTCAAAGTATATGAGTTGACATCCCTATGGCTCTCTCTCTCCTTCTAAAAAAACCCCCCACACTATATCAGTAGCAAGCCATTTATCTCTAAGTGTAGATACCTCATTATTGTTGCCAAGGACACATATCACATGGCTAGGAGTGTGCAATCAATTATTTGTCAGAGAAAGAGAATCAATGGACTGTACCATTGTTTGGGTCATCCTGCTAAGCACAGTATGCGAGGTCACATGTTCTAAGAACTGACCAGACTGATATTACGCTTTACCTGTAGTACAGAACATGCGCGGATGCAGATCTTCCATTCCTCTTATATTATGAATTATGTAGCAAGTTTGGAAGGGGGGGGGGGGGGGTGAGAGGAAGTGGGATGGGGGGAGGAAGTAGTACTGCATGAAAACTGAGGACTGCAGATTGTACAGTCTGCGTTTCCAGGTGACATTAAAAGTTTTTTTTCTTCTTTTTAACCAATTAAATATCAGGGTAGACCTATAACAAGGCCTCTGTAGTCCGGTCACTAGTCAGTCTTGCAAAATAACAATAACAAACTATTTCCTCACCAGTCACCACAAGCCAGCAATCTGAAAACAAATTTTCTTCAATGTGGTACAATTAAGAAGTAGATAACCCTACCTATTACTTTCTTGTGAGGATATTGCCTCTTTGGAGCCAAAAGGGATTTAAGTCTGTGTTTTAGTATACATACGTATGAGTAAGCACCTTTCTGGCTCCATCAAAACAGATAATTCTGTCTTTTGATGCTCCAAAAGGGAGATGGGGGAGCATTAAAAAAACTGGTAAATTACTTTATACACCTCTTAAGTCTTTACACATGCATGGATTTGAAGTTTAATCCTCATCCTACATTCATTTTTTTTCTTCTCTTGTAACTGTAAGGCATCTTTATCGATGTTTTTCTTCTTATGGAAAATATTCAAAATTTTCTAAACTTTACAATTACATGCATGTCTCATGACTTTAACATATCTAGCTCTAGGGTGAACTTTTGACACTATTTTTCTTCCTTGATGGTATATCAATCAAGTGACAGGTTCTCTGGTAATGATTTTGAAATCTAGTCAGAAATCATATTTATAAGAAGATCATTTGATATAAGAAACGTCTTCCAGATCGAAGTAAAGTGTATACTCACTTGTCACCGACATGAAAACTGTCCCAACTCCAGATGCAATTGACCTTTGCAACGGTGTGATATCATGGTGATGGTGATGATGATGATCAACATATCTGTGATGGATATTTTTCCCAGATTCACTGCCACTGGCCTTTGCAATTTCCCCGACAGCAGCAGGTGTGATGGCCTGATGGGGAGGGGATTTCCTTCTCACATTTTGCGGCTCTGTAATTGTCTTTCTGCTACCTCCATGCACTAGCCCGGGCTGCCCAGGGTGAGGATGATGATGATGGACTGATTTACCTTTGCCTAGTTTGGGTCCGGTCGGTGTACCTCCAGCTCCATCAGTCCCCGTAATACTCCTGTTTCTAGGGCGGGCTGACGAAGGCAGGGGATGCCAGTGTAAATGGGGCACGCTAGCCGCTGCAAAACTTCTCGAGTTTGCTAAGCGTGACGAACTTGTCAGGTCCATTTTGATGCCTCCTTTCCTCACGAAGAATTCTTCTCCAACGCTGCAGCAGGTATCCAGATACCATGTATTGACGAAAAATCTCCAAAAGTCCTATGGCAATAATCAACTTCAAGACTCCAGAGTCTATCAGAATGATGGATTTATATAACTTAAAGCCATGACCTGCAAGTTGAAAATGTAATATGGAAAAGATCAGCGGTAGACGATATTTCAGTTTACCAGAGCGGGAGCAAAACTTGTGTCGGTTGTTGGTCAATTATTTACAAACTCACGTAAAATCTGTTGTTCGTTGACAGCCGAGTGTAACCATGTGTGAATTAAGATTCTTCTGTACAATGCGTATGTTGGTGGTCCCGTTTTGCACAAGGCAAAACGGCAGTGGCCTCCTCCCTCAGTTATTCCATCTCAGAAATGTCTGCAGCAATGCTCTCTTCTATGCACGCTACATGTGCATTGTAAACAAAGGCACGAGGGATTGTTTACATCCTCGGTATACTGAGATCGCTGCTCTACTACGCATGCCCAGTAGATGACGCATTGGAGATGCGCGCTTGTACCCTGGGCATCTAGGTACGTGATACGTGAGGTCAATAATATGCATAGAGATATATACTTAATATCTCTATGATAATATGGCGCTTGGCGTGATAATTAAAGGCCGAGTCTACTCCAAAATAATTTACTGTTAGTAGATTATTGATTTGTATATAGGTAGTTTAAAAAAAATCACATTTTTCATGATTTAACTAAAAAAATAACTCTATATTACTTAGTGCATCCACACAAAAACCTAATAATATAAATTGGATGCTGGTGTTAGGAAATAAGATTTTCAGGGCAAAAAGTGGAAATTTATATTATCAATGTAAAGAAAACAATTAGTGGATAGTGAGGCAATGAAGTCACAGACTCATGAGTGAGTTGCCAATTTGTCTTGTAATTTTCAGAGTTTTGTATGTCATTAAAAATTCACAACTTTCATATTTATAGTTATCTTTTTTTGATAGGTGTGTCTGATTTTTCTGCTTCTATTGAAAGTAAGTTATTTTTGGAGTGGACTTGTCCTTTAAAAGACGATTTGGCCAAAGTCGATCGATGCACGATACGGGTGCATTTGAAAGGGGGAAAAAAAAAGGGGGGCGCCTTCTAGCAAATTTCGGACCCAAACTGAGTTAGTCAAATTTGGAAATCTAAGACATCATTGCAATAAATAATTATCAAACTACAAATAAAACCTCATCGACATTATTAAACAAACACAAAATCTGCAATAGGCCTACCGTCGATAATATGCAGTTCGCAAAGCCAAAGGCAGCGCTCCGGGGGAGAGGGCATGGGGCCCGGCAGTGCCCCCACTTTTATAGGTACCCCCAAAGTGCTTTTTTTTTAAATTGGACAAGTGCCCCTTTTCCTTTGTAAGAACTGCCCCTTCCCCTTCTAATAAGCGCCCCTTTTTCCTTTGATAAGTGCACCCCCATTTGTTCATACCATCCCCTTCACTTTCTCATAAATGTCCCTTTACATCTCGTTAAAATCTGATAAATGCCCCCATTAAAATCTGATAATTGCCCCTTTTCCTTCGACAATTGCTCCTTTTCTCCTTTGCAATAAGGGTCCCTTTTCCATTCTCATAAGTGCCCCTTTTCATCTCTGGTAAGTGCCCCTTTTCAGGTACGAGATAATTGATAATTGCCCCTATTCAAATCTAACAGGTACCGACGGTTGATAATGATGTATCAAAACTTTGAAAATCCATAAACTCTTTCACGGATTGTCCTAATTTGTTTAAACTTTCACTATGTGGTTTTTGTTTCTCTTCAGGGTTTTTCTGTATTAATTAAATAAACAGTCTGTCTGACTTGCATTCTTCTTTAACGTAAATCATAGACAAGACTAGCGAGTTTTTCTTAGCTCTATAATTCAACCACAAAAAAATTACCTCTTTTGGTTGTTTCTTTTTTGTTAAGGGGGGGGGGGGGACCCCGCGAACCCCTAGTTTGTACGGTCTTGCTTATTCAAATTTGACACTCAGTTTTTCATTATCTCACAAAACATTATTTTGTGTAGCGCCCTCTATTACAAAACTCAACAGTGTCTTGTACTTGTACCACGTCAAAAAAAAATAAAAAAAATAATGATAACCACCTAGTGTGATCATAATCATGACGATGGAGGGGTATATACCAATGTATACAAATTGTGTATGTTCACTTACAGGTTTCCCTTTGGCTTTGTAGGTGCCCCTTTTTTGCTCTCCAGAAAAGTTGGTGCCCCCCTCCCACTGTGGAAGACGATCCGCCGCCCCTGCGTGAAGCCTATAAATTCATATACATGTAGGTTACCCTTAATTTGGGGAAAATGAACAGCATTTTGATTATGATCTGAATACAATCTAATTATAACTCGTATGCATTAGTCTACATCAGCGCACCTAACTGACAGAAAGAAAAAAATATTCGTGAGGAAATATTATTGTTTTTCAAAATGCTAGAACTATGCTGTTATTCTTTAATATCCCACTTATATGATGTAAACAAACCTCGACTTTGAATAATACGGGTAACCGGGCCCCGTACACCGGCCCCCGTTCCCTTTCCTTAAACCAAGGAGCTATGAAAGCTCTCATAAAGTCGACACGTCAATGGGAACCGGTACTTGAAGGCTATAGGGCCAAGGGTCTAAACCTTACAATCGAGCAAATGTTATGACTCTTCGATCATAACGAAAGTCATCAATTTGCCATAGTATTTGGAAATTAAGTTGAGACCGACGGTTACGGTTGCCCGAATATTGCAAGGAGTTTTCAATTCCTTTCAGACCCCAACCCCCGACCTGTACGCATATTGGCCTATACACAGGGGCGTCGCCAAAGGGGGGGGGGGGGGGGTTTGGGGGGGGGGGGGGTTTGGGGG